>JALIZH010013164.1:0-45000 GCA_030522465.1 Rhipicephalus appendiculatus
TTAAATCGTCTTCTAGCATCATGTCGAAGATAATTTTATTATTTTGGTCATTCTCAGACCCCACCTGAGGTCGTTCCCAGTTAATATTAGGTAGATTGAAATCGCCTACAAGAAAAATTTTCTTATGCTGAAAAGGAGACATGTATTTTTTTAGCTTGATCATGTAATCTAGTGCAGCGTCTGGGTGTCTGTAACATGCGAATGATACAAACAAACGCCTCCAGCATGACAACTGAACTCATAGGCACTCGATGTCAGGGATTTCATCAATTAGTGTTGCTTCTATTGGTTCCATTGTTAGGACAGCTACACCTCCACTCCTGTGCGCTCTATCTCTACGATAAATTTTATAACATAGTGGGAATACTAGGTCATCTGTAACTTGATTATGTAACCATGTCTCCGTAACGGCAGTAACATGAGGGTCGTGTAGGAGCAACTGAATTTCCAGTGAATCTGCCTTATTGATAACGCTGCGGGCGTTTATGTTGGCGATACGCAACACATTTCATTGTGATAAACCTGCGTGCGCAGAATTATTGGCATTATCTGTGCAAGAGAAACTACGTTCGCGGCTTTGAACTTTCTTGGCTTGCCTACGTAAGTCTACATACGCGTGTGACTTCTTGTCACAGGGTGATTCCCTCTCCCGGTCTCGTTTTTTTAGCGGCGAAGCTCCTTAGCCTGTCGGTCGTGCGTCCCTTGTATGTAGTAGCCACCTGCTGATGACGATGACGATCGCGATCGCGATCGTCATCCCCACTATGCGATCGCGATCGCATAGCGGGTACATGGAATGTACCCACTATGCGTCATAACGATGACGCTGATGACGATGACGATCGCGATGCCATACAACACATGGCATCGCGATACCACATGGAATGTACCCACTATGCGTCATAACGATGACGCTGATGACGATGACGATCGCGATGCCATACAACACATGGCATCGCGATATGGTCTCACATGCATATCGTTTGACCACATGCAACCAACCACCATCACGTCTTCGATGATGTACCTCCGGAGCTTCGCCCACGCATCATCATTCCCTCCGCGGATATGCTGTGATTTTTTTTAATAGGTGCTTCATCATTTTTTTCTTCATCCCAGACATAAGCAACGCCGTCAATATACATCTTGTCGAAGGATATGGTAACATTCTCGTGTTTTTCCCGGTTTCTCTGCTTGCCCGCAGTTTTCGTCTGATGTCCCGGACGTTCCGAGAAAATTCTTCACCGATCTAAATATTAGTGTTCTTCAATTTATATCCCCTTTTTAAAATAACGGATTTGTCCGTCGAGTTCGAAAGCCTTACAATAAACGAGCGGTTTTTGTTCGATGCCGGTTGGTCTAACCTAGGAATTCGCTCCGTAGGTATATTCTGTAGTTCAAGAACGCTCTGAAAAATGTCCTTGTTTACGGTCATTTTTAGTGGTTCTGAATTTTCACCGTTTGTTTCAGTTATTCCGTAAATTATTGGGTTACATCGCCGGCTGTACTTTTCTAGTTCAGCTACCCTCTGTTCGAGTAACTGAACAACACTGCTAATGCGGTCAAGCTGTTCCTGGCAAGAGTTAATCTTGTCGTCCAGGTTCGAAAAAGCATCTACTTTTTTTTATTTCAGCTAGCCGCTTCTCTTATTTTCCTTAATGTCACTGGATATTTCCGTCACCTGCTTTGAAATCTTGGAAAGATCAGGACCTGTGTTGGATTCGATGTCCCCTACCAGAAGTAGCAACTTTCTGAAGCATTGTGAAAAAATTTTCAGCGCGAACGGAGCACACGAAGAGGACACAATACGAGCTCTGAAAAATTTTTTACAATTCATCATTTCCAACTCGCCCTCCTCTCTACTTTACTGCAACTTTCTGATAGAAAAGCTAACGGCATGAAATAAACAACTCGGCCGCGGGCACGGCAGCACCGTCGCGATTATCCGTGCTCAATGAACGTGGCCGACGCGCATACCTGAATTTCGATGCCATGGGCCCCCTGGCGGCTACCGCGTCAATAAACTACTAAAATAGATCCAAAAGGGACGAAATACATTGTTATGAACATATGCGAAGGCGACATTGTTCATGCGTCTTGTGCCAATGAAGACAACTAGAACAAAAGGTATTCGATAGCACAAATAACGCATATATTAAGCACCGAAGGCACGTCCTGTGTTACTCTCAAGTGCTTTTTCTGCTGTTGCCGGGCCGGTAATTATATGAACGGCAAGCGCACCGACGCAAACATCATCGGCTTTCTCAGCATCATCCCATCTCTAAGTCATATGCATGAAGACGGCCTCTTCAGTAGTCTCCATTATTCTTGAGTGGCTTCCTTGAGTGTCTCGGAATAGTTTGCACAGGTTGAAGCATGTAGGCATCCTGACCTCGTCACATTACTTCATTTCTTATGACGGCATAGGGTATTTTTCATAATGAGGACTAAAACTGCGCTAAAAACACAAAGACAAAGACGAGGAAAACAGGACTCGCGCAGACTCACGTCTCACAATTACGCCATTACGCGGGGGTGTATAAGTGAACCATCGGTATCTCTTGCTGATTGTGAGCAAAAATATTTAGGTGCCACTTTGTGACGTAGGCGTATCTCTGTCCAATGATCCTATTTCATCAGATGTTCACTGTATATGTGTCATCCTTCAAACAATTAAACGTTCAGTTGTGAGTCTGCGCGAGTCCTGTTTTCCTCGTCTTTGTCTTTGTGTTTTTAGCGCAGTTTTAGTCCTCATTATGAATTTAAACCAACTAGCCCGACTCGGTGCTCTACTTCAATATAGTATTTTATTGAGCAAGGCCAAGTGCGGTGTGCAGTTAATTTTTGGACTTGCTCGACTGCGCTTTTTTTTCCTTGACACCCACTTTTTAAATGAAGTAAAATGCTATGTATTTGCAATTTGCATTACACGGTCTGCCCTGGTGGTTTTATTGCTGATAGTCGTTCCTATAGTTCCCCCCCTCCTCGTAGGTCTTAAAAACATGTACTTTAAAAAATGTAACTAAGATTAATTAACAAAAAAAGTCATGGATGTTTATGCTTAGACAGCACCATGACGACCACCTGAGATGCTAATTATTGTAATGAGCTTGTAAAAACGCGTCTGAAGATTACTCTGGTTCATTAAAGTGATTTGCAACGATCATTTGAGCGCGCGGTGAGTGCATTGTCAACTGAGATGCCAGAATAGTGTGCTTTCAAAGATTAATCCTTCAAATTCTTGTTGTGAACATGTTTAAGTGTTTTGTTCGTTGAGGCATAAATACCTAAAAGCATTGCTTTATACGGTGAGCCCTTAAACTCGCGAGCTGTTTAGGTGTCAGAACACTTCTGGCATGCGCACATTTCCTTTTGACAATAGGGCGCACGATATGTCGTGGCAGACCACCGCACGGAAGCGTTATCAGTGGAATAGTAGTCATGGAAACGACGGCAACGAAAGACTGTCGACAGCGATCCGAGGTTCCAGTCGTGGGAGTTGCGTGGACTGAGATAGTGGGCGGCTGCTGCATTCACCATGCCTACTCCGGGGCATCGGTACACCTTGGTCGGTTTCTCTGGCGAGTTGGACTGGAGAGAGTTGAATTTCGCGGAACCTATTCCACCAAGCATAATATGTAACGCGTGTGGCCTAGTAACCAGAGTGACCGCTTTTCTTCCTTGCCTGCATGTTTTCTGCAAGAGGTGCTACGAACAGGGCCACAATGACGACGTGCACTGCTGTCCACTAGACGCTCAACGAGCCCTGGAAGCAGAAGTCCAATGGAGGGAGTTTCCTGCGAGAAATGTGCTCAAAAGAGAGGTAAGATATGTGAAATACTATAAAGCCTTTAGCGCTAGCATTCAATATATACAGCAATATTATTATCGCAAACAATAGCAGGGCGGGGAGAAATCGCAGCAGTGAACACTACTTTGACGAGAGTGTTATGGCCTTTATTTTTCGACCCCTGTCGGCAGGATTTAAGGTCGGTTTATATGGCGGGACACAATTTTTTTTCTTTCTAGCTAAGCTCATGCACCGTAGTGTGCAGTGGCGATGCAGAATAGTTCTAGTAGGGTGGATGTTACCACCTCTTGTATTATAAATATTTCGCCTTATTTATTTAAACTCAAGGTTGCTGTCGCTGCGCCGAATGTTACCTCCTGAGAGGCTACCTTTATCCGAAAGCGGCCGCAAAACAAGAACACTGCAGACCGCCTCGATCATCGCGTGCTTAGGTTGAGCACACTTACCTGTAACTTTACCTTCTACGATGCTTGACTATTCGCCGAAAGGTCACAATCATTCTCTGTACTAAAACACTTTATTCCGCGTTCTAAACATACCTTGCAGCCTAGAGCTTTGGTCTCTTCGACAGACTTCCTCTCGAAAGTACGCGTCGGCGCACATGGCACTGTTTAAGCCATTTACCGGACTTGCGTCATTGCTCTCCCGTTACACCATGATGCAACAAAGCGTTCAGATATTCGCATGTCTAGTGCACTGGCCTTCAACGTACAGAGTATGTTGTGCGTTTCAAAACTATTTACGAACGACACAAATCGAGCAAAAGCAGACTGCTGTGGCAGCGTGGAGAGACGTTCGGGATGCGTTATAATGTGGCCTCGTCAGTGGCGTAGCCAAGGGGGGGGGGGGGTACCCCCCCCCAAATTTTTCAGTTTTGCTTGCGTATATATGCACGCACACATACAAACGCACGCACAAACATACATAAAGTATGGTTGAACCCCCCCCCCCCCCCCCCCCGAAAAAAATTTCTGGCTACGCTACTGGGCCTCGTATACCTCGCTCAGCACTTTGGGACTAAGCGCCTCTCAGCCTACTCATCAGGGTGGCGCCACCTGGCCAATTGCAGGCGCGTGACTTAGCCAGTGCTAGTTTGTCATAGCATCGGAATTTTGCGCAGAGAAGGACCACTGGATTGTATTGAACCGCAGACGCGCGGTCAGAGACATACGAACGGCACCCTTGCAGACTAAACGATAACATGCTGTGCATGTTATCATGCTGTGCTGCCGTATTGTAGGACAGCAGCGGCGATAAAGCAATCGGCGTTGATCTTGCACGGTATAGCCGCTATTTTTGTCGGTCATCGCAATCGATGGAGACAGGTGCTGAGCCTTATCAGCGCTATACTTCAGGTACTCATCCGGGCTATGTTTGTATGTGGCCCTACCAACTTAAAGCGGTGCCCCTCAAAATGCGCTGAACGTAATGCGATCTACAGCTTCGTCTTTCGAATCGCAGTAATTATTTGTTTGTTTGAATCACAACGCATTTACACGCGTGGCAGTTTGGGCGTAAAAAGACAACACACGCCTCCCAGTGCGAAGCCCACACTGTAAGCAAAAACTATCCGAGATTGGGGTTTTTGCGGCTCATGACCTCTGAAAACTCCCTCGCGTTTAAAATTACTACCTCATGTTGGAGTAAAAGGCGGTACATGACATAGTTTTACCACCACCTCTCAGGGACGTAGTAAAAGGATGTCACAATCCAGTTTTACTACGTGGGGAGTTTTCTGTCACGTGATTTTTTAACCACCGTTTGAGAGTTTATTATCACGTGACTGGAAGCTGCAGCTGCTTCGGCGGCTTTTTCCCCCCCACCGAGTGACGCTCTCACTTCTAGTAAAGGTATGCGAACCCCACAAATGCTTTTTTATAAAGACGTTAGTCTTTCATGGGTACTTAAACGGGGAAATTTTGGTCGGCCTGTCTTTTCCACTGTTTGTCGGCACGTCACACGATTCAGCCACCCGACCAAAGTTTAACCAGTTTCTCAGCGCCCAGCCATCTTGCACAAGTATTTTTGTTCATACTTGTGAACATTGTCGATCAAAAAGCAAATGTTACGCATGTCTGAGGAGTAACGTCAATACATAAGTAGTCTCTGGTTTGTTTCTTTATAAGAAAATGCATAGATACGTAATTATGAAGACCCCAGCGTTTCTTAGGCTGCGCTCAAAAAGCGATGCTATGCACGAAAAAGCCCTCGGCCGACGATATCTTGCTGCTGGGTTCTGCACAAGGTGATGTTTCTCGACAGCACTGCCAGATGGCGTCCATGTCTCACGCAGCGCCTCGGCGCCTCCTCTATTTTATCAAGGCCAGCCAGATGCGGCCGATTCAACATAGAGAAAGCGCTGTCTGAGGCAAGGCAAAACAGTGTAGTACGGCCGGCAGAAGACTATCGTCTTTCGACGACATTTGCAGCGAAGCACGCAGATACGCGGCCAATTTTTTTTCAAAGATTGGTCATTGTCGCGCTTCGTGGTTGACCCCCAGTGCCCGGCCGCTCGATCTCCCCCCTTTGGTGCCCAGTGCACGCACTTTCACTGGAACTGGGTGCTGCTGAAGCAAAACGAGCGAGTAAAGCATTCTGTGAACGAAAGGGCGTGCTCGAAGAAGAAAAAAAAGCCCGCTGGAAAGCCGTCTTCCAGATTTTCGCAAATCGTTGGCGCATGTTGTTTAGTGGCCCTGGAGACTGGCGAGTGTCAGAAGCTCGCGCTGTATGTGTCTCGTTGCGCTGATGGCAAGCTCAACTGGATCTCACGTGTTTCTTCTATCATCGAGCGGCCGTGCGCGTACGAGCGTGAGCCTCCGAACCTGGACGTCGCGGATACCTCGCTTCCGTGCTGAATCGCGAAGAGCTACGAAGAACACTGCCAGCGGTAACAACATGAAGCTGGTGTGGTCGTCCGTAGTTGCTTCCTGGAGAGTGACCGGTTACAACTTCGAAGCGATAGGAAAAAGGCCTCGATACGTCGTCGGCACCGAGCTGGCCAGTGTGAGTGCGTCGCCGGAGCAGGTGAAACAAGCGTCGCATAGATTTTGTTTCACAGAGAGCAATGTCTGCTGTAGTACAGTCGGAATTGTCCGCAGCATGCGCCAACCGTTGTCAAACATCTCGATCGAAGGTGGGCACCGATACAAGGCATACGGAACCAGCTAGGGCCACCGGTAAGCACGGAGAAAACCCGGACGGTGAGCCGTCTCGTTCGTTGTGAGTACATCGCTCCGTAAGACGCCGCGAATAGCGGAGACGTATTTTTCATTGCTGTCTAAAATAACGACGACGAAAATTGCACAGGAGGTGCATTCTGTGATCGCCAGCTGTCTTTCATCGCATAGCCGTGCTCCTCGAAAAGGCCTAGCGACGCCGTTGGTCTGAAGCCGGTACAGGCGCGGCACCGCTCGTCTTCGCCGGCGTTCCTGAATATGTGCTGCTACTGGGTTTGTGTACTGCCCCTCAATGAAAATTATTGAGCTGCCATGGTTTGTGTGTGCTTAGGTATATTTTGTGGAGTTGTGCGTGCGCACTGCTAACGCGTGTGGGCCAACAGGCTGCAGTGCCAGCTAATAATTGGATAATCAAAAAGGTAAGATCGGGAGGGTTTATGCTAAGAGGTCGGTGTGACTCATGGTGACTTGCAACCCACCTTAAGTTTACGCGTGCGCTATGAAATTTCATTGTTCAACGATGCCAAAAAGTAGCTCTCCCACCGGCCCTACATGGCGGGTCAAAATGCGGTGCCTATATATACCGGGTGGTCGAAGTACGGTTGAGTAATGCGAGCGGTCCGTTCAGGTGATGTTTTATTATGCATCGGTTGTGTGTGTGTGTGTTTGTGTGTGTGTGTGTTTGTGTATATGTTAATCTCTGTATATGTCATCAATTCCGCGTCATTTGATGTTTAATAAATGCGTTGGCTCATGGTCCGATCACAGCCGTCACTTTTTATTTTTTTTGTACCACTAGAAATAACTCTCAGGAATCACCCTAAAAACCTTGTAACGGCAGTAAAAAAATTACTCCAACTATACTCGCTGAAAACCTCGGCGGGGTAAATAATTACTACCGTTTCTACGCTCAAAAACTCGGTTAGCGTGAGAGTAAATTTTTACCTCGACTGGTACGTAGTAAAAAAAACCCAGAAAAGGTAGTGCGCTAGAGGACAAGCAGTTTACTCCCGTTTTTGGTTTTTTTCTGGTTATTTTTGTTTAGTGTGCAGGTGATAAATTAGCGTCGGCGCTTTGGATTATTTCCGACTTACGCAGACATACGGCGGCAATTTTCTATTCTGCAGCACAAAATTTATAATCTGTGCTTCGAGCCTTTCATTCTAGCAAACGCGACACATCTAAGGCAATGGACTAATTGAATTATGACGTTACTAAGAGCCTAATACGTCATTCGATTGTTGGATGGATTTTCGTGATTGGTGAAGCAGAATTGGGAATAGTTACTACTGTTGAAGTTTTAGAATACGTTTACAGTAGCTCGTTAACGAAGGTTGGGCATCCATTTAAACGGGTTCTTGTTCGCGCACTCGACAGCGTTTCTTGTTAGTGACATCGACTAATCGGGAGGCGACGTCACGATGGCCGCCGGGGATAGCGGAAAGGCACGAATAGGAGCGCCCGAACGTATGTTGCAGGTTCACCTTTGCCTAGTCACGTGGTTCATCAGTGGTGAGGCTATGAGCAAGCGATGCCTCTCTGCAGTGGATCACGTGGCTTGACGCACTTGCTCTCCGGTCGCTCAAGCTCCAGCGGCTGAAATTCACTGCGACGCGATGAATGCCCTTTCGAGACATGGAATAGAACTTTCTAGTGGTTTTCCATTATGATGTTTTTATCATCGATCGCAAAAACATGTCTAGTTTCGCGAAATAGCGTTAAATAAAAGCGTATGGTTGGCATATTTAGGTCATCATTTTGAAGGTGTGCAATCAATATGTGCGCAGTTCAGGTCTATACTAAACACATATATTGCTTTGTTGTGTGCGCGCCAAGCACTTGAACACATGATGATCGCATAGGTGAAAAATAGGTAGTTGCTGTGCGAAAGGTTTTCCGAACGGCGTGATTCGCCGTGATTCCGGGTGCGATGCTCACGTTTGTAGTTTCTGAGACTCCTCTGCTCACAGCTTTCTAATCACCGCGGTGCACGTGGCTCCGATGCCCAGAGTGCATAACCAGCTGTGATATTTTATCCCCACATGTATTGCAACGTTAATTCAGGCACTGGAAGTGTGCACATGTGTATGGAAATGAACGGGGCCCCCTATCAATTCTTTTGCGCAAGATTATACGAAGTTTTTCTTGATATAACGTATTGCGTAAACATGCGCAGTGTTGCATGCTGCAAGACGATGGAAAATTGTGATAGTTGGTACAATTGCATCATTGAAGCAGCGCGAGAAGAGTATTCGTGCCTACCTTGCCTACATATCTTTGCGCTGCTTCAACGACACACTGTTATGCCATAACAAGAGAACCCACAATAAACTCGATGAAGAAAGACGTATAGAAACATTAAGGCAGCTTCCCACTAGAGGTGCCTGAAGGAAGTACGGAGCTCGGCGGCCTGCCTTGTTTCTCTTTATTTTCTTCTTCTTTCATCCTCTGTCTTTCTCGTTTTCTCCATCTCTGTTTTTATCTCTTTTCATTTTCCATTTAATTCTATTTCTCTCTTTCTCTCTATGTATATTTCGCGCTTCCTCTTTCT
This sequence comes from Rhipicephalus appendiculatus, assembly GCA_030522465.1. Lineage (NCBI taxonomy): Eukaryota > Metazoa > Arthropoda > Arachnida > Ixodida > Ixodidae > Rhipicephalus > Rhipicephalus appendiculatus. The sequence continues at coordinate 9,539 of JALIZH010013164.1, forward strand.
TTCGGTCCCTTTCTCTCTCTCTTTCTTCTTTCTCTCGTCTTTCAGTGTCTCTTTTTTTTTCTCTCTTTCTGTCATGTTTTCTGTTTTTTTCTATCTCTTTTACGTAGCTGTTTCTTTCAATATCTCTGTCTCTCTACTAGTTTCTCTGTCTTTCTTGCCTGATACTTTCTCTCTGTTTCTTCCTTTTTCTTTATATCTCTTTCTTTCTATCTCCGTGCTCTTTATCTCGCCCATCAGATTTATAGTAATCCACGCCGGACAAATCGGCACACGTGTTCTGGGAACGAAGAAGATGAAGAGGGCGAAAAGAAAAAGAACAACGAAAACCGCGCGTGCCGGTTCATAATGATGATAGTTTTTTTGTTTGCTCTGCATGAACTGCTGGTTGGCTTATAGAGCTCCGCTGTTGAAAAAGCGTGGTTTTCACGGTTATACCTTACCTATCTCAGCCTCTATTTATTGCGTTTTATGATACACATCAGGGAATAAATCCGAAGTGCTGGAGAGATGGAAACAGAGAGTGATACAGAGGTCGTCTGAACAGGAATGAGTACCTCACGTAGGCTTGCCGACATTTCGGTAGGGGGACCTATCTCCATCGAAAGCGCATTATTATCATTGGTGCGTTAATTCTAAAAGTCTTGGTCACTGACATCGTGACGCAGTGTTGATCTCCGCACTTCTGATCCTCAAATGAAGAATTATTCCAAATTCTTAAAAAACACATGTTCAAACATAAAATAACTTCGACTCTAACCCAATTTGGAAATGCAGTCCCTATTAGCTAATAGATATTATGATAATTCCTTTTGAACCGCTCTTGCCTTAGCTCTGTCTACCTGCCACTAATACAGTAAAACGCCGTTAATTCGTTAATTGAACTCGGTTAATTCGAACTGACGTTCTGGTCCCAGCACAGCCCTATATATAGTTCTACGGAAGAAAACTCATCATTCGAACTCGTCGGTATCCACAACGGTTAAATTGAACTGCAAGCCTCTGCTTTTCATCGCTCCTCGCAGAAGTCGACCCAGAGTGATCACAATGTGTTGCAGAACCAAACCAAACCAAATTTAGTAGAGATGCAAAACAACGAAACAGCATTTCTCACCAGATGAGAATTCGGACGATGCACTGGAGCTCTTGTTACCTGCAAAAAAGCTCGAACTGCCCCTCCCCCCACCCACCCCCCAAAAAAACGGTGGTGGTGGGAGGAGGTTTTGACTCCTTGCCACACCTCGCCGTACGTGGGTTAGCTGGGTCCACGGGATACTGGGGGATTGAGCCTTTGTGGGGTGCTTGGACCTTTAAGAACCCCTGGCGGAGGTAACTCCCCCCTTTGGGCCCGGCTTCACATAGATGGCACCCCTGGGCAGACCCTCTCAGGGAAAGCCTGCCGTCGCCTTTTCCTGTTCTTTAACCTTTCCTGTCCTCTCCTCTCTTCCATTTACTTCAACTTTTCCTGGCGGCAAGAGTTAACCCGGTGCATGGTATCCAACCTTGTGTATGCTATATTTGTTATAGCAGTTACGTACAGCTGGCGTCCGCGAATTCCTGCGGGTCTTGTAGCAAACCATTGTCGGGCTCGACGGTGGGCGGCTGGCGTCGCTACCGAAACCAAACCATTTTCAATGGGTTCGAAACCATTTCCACTCATCCCTGATTGTCCTCTTGGCAAAAGAGGGTGCAGCGATGAAACCAGCTTCATCCTGCAGAACAAAAAAGAAACCCATCTAAAGTACCGTGTCTTTCATCCAGAGCGCACAGACAAGAAGGTGCCAAGTATGTCACCATTCCTCGTATCTTGGTACCGCGCTGAGACTATCGGAAGTGGTTTCAGAGCCACCGAGATATCAAGTGGACGTCTTCTGATCGAAGTGAACGACAGGTCACAGTACGAAAAGTTAAGACTCCTTGTGGCATTTGGCATGGCCCAAAGTATCGGCGAAGAAGTTTTCAGAGTCCACGTCGACGTACTGGTATCCAGACCCACACACGGTCGCCAGGCTGGTATTCCACGAAGCCTCGTCGAAGGTTGTAGTGACGGCTGTTGATATTTTGCTGGCACTGCATACGCAGACGGGCGAGTTGTGGGGCTTCTCCAGCTCGCTGTAGGTAGGCGGTGACGTCGATGTTTTCTTCGTCGGTGACGTTGTGGCCATCGAATTGTACGTCGAGGTCGTTAGTCCGTCGTCTTGCGTTGCGGTTAGGTCGCGGCGTCGGATCACAGCTACGTCGGCTTGCTCCGCTACTTCCATGTTGCGTCCTCAGGTCCTCTCCTGTCCCTGAGGTTTCGTCGTCAGGATTCCGTCTGGTTCGCGTCGTGTTCTCAAGGTTTCGTCGCAGCGTCGTCGTCGGCGGCGGAGTATCTTCGGTAGTTCGTCGTACAGCAACCGCACCTCCATCGGTTGCTGCGCTTAGTTTTCCGGATACGGGCTAGGCGACCGGCCACGGGTTGGGCCAGTGTACGGGCGGTGGTGCGTGAGTTGTAGCGGCCGGGCAACGGTGAACGGTATGGTCGTCATTCTTGCCACTGTGTTCCGGTGAGGTAGCCGGCGATGTCGCGAGGCCGTTCGCCTGGCTGCGGACGCTGTGCGTGGACGGCGAATCCGCGCAGCCGCTTCTTCGGTACAGGCAGCGGCGGTAGGTGTGGCGGCATCCCCGCAATGGGCGGTTGTCACGGGCGCGCCAAACGTCGGTTTTCCTTTGTGTGTAGCCCTGGCCGACAGGAGGACGGTAGGGCGGCAGTGGTGGTAGTGGCGGTGGCGGCGTCTGGCGACGGAAGTGCGGCGGGGTGGCATCTTGACGTGGGCGCGAAGGGGGGGACGTCACGGCAGGCAGCAGCAGCGTAGGTCATGGCTTGTGGCTGCGGTGGGGCCGGCTGAGGAACACTCGGTGAATGTTGAATTTCCTCTCGTACAACGTCTGCAATCGACGTCACTTCAGGTTGCGAAGGTGCGAGCTTTCGCAGCTTTTCTCGCACAATGGCTCGGATCATTTCACGCAACTCGTTGGAGTCGAGGGCGTGAAGAGCCGCGCTGTCTTGAATTGAGCGGCGATTGTATTGTCCGGTGCGCATTTCCAGCGTCTTCTCGATCATCGTCGCCTCCGACAGGAATTCCTGGACGGTCTTAAGTGGATTCCGCATCAGCCGGCGAAGAGCTCCTGCTTGACTCCTCGCATAAGAAAGCAAACTTCCTTGTCTTCGGTCATGGCCGCGTCGGCCTGGCGGAAAAGTCGGGTCATCTCTTCCGTGAAGATAGCGACGTTCGTTTGGTAACTCGTCATATTGTAAGTAATTTAGCGCAACTTCGTAATACCTCGTAACACTCACACATTCACACACGCTTACACTCAAGAAACACACACCACACATTGGTAGTTGCGCCCGTGTCTCCAGCTAAGAATCGGCCCTTTCTTTGCGGGCGACGCTCGTGAACGTGTCCAGGAATGCGCCGCGGAAGAGATCCCAGGTTTGAAGTGCAACATCTTGAAGGGCAGACTCCCGATTCTCGAACCAGATCCGATTCTCGAACCAGGACGCAGTTTCTCTTCGGACTCCCTGTGGTTGAAAGGGGCCACTCGTTCGTACGTCTCCAGCCAGGTCTCCGGGTCTTCAAACGATGATCTATGGAAAGTCGGTGCCTCCCTTGGCTGCTGCATCACGACCTTGGCGGGTGTTGGTACAGTGGCTGTCATAGTTGCCGCAGTAGCGGTCGTGGCCTTGGTCTTACGAGTCTTATCGGTGGGGGGCCCGAATTCTAGATGTAACCCTCGTTGCCTGCGGCTAGCTCGCTGATCGAGTTCGGCGTCGACGTCTCCTTCACGACTGGGGCTGGGTTCACGACTTCACGGGGGCGTCCAGAACATGAATACCAGGCACCTCCACCGGATGTCACGTGGTCGTGACGTGGGCCAAGGCAGCCGGCGGCGTGTCCAAGATTAAACTCTCTATTGGGACGAATTCGTGGCCTGGAAAAGGAAAGTCAGGCTACAGCAAAACACACTGTAGAATGATACCGGCGAACAGAGCGTCGGCCGTCGATAATCTGATCATCGCTGGGACGCGCCGTCTTTTACACCTGACGCGTCGAACTTTCCAGCCTTATCGTTTGTGGTCACGCAAGATCTGGAATACTCTTGAGTGTTCGCGTCCTGTGCGCAATGTTAACAAAACGATCTACTACAAACGTGAAGGTTCTCGAACACTGAGGCGCGATCTGCGCCGAACATTGCTCACAGTCTTTGTGGGTTTAAACCGGGCACATAAAAATAACACGCGTGGCAATACAATAGTCTTCTGTCTAACACGGGCTGAGTAGCAGAAGAAAGCGTCCAAACAATATCCCTGCGCACCTGAAGATAAGCGTGTTTTTAAAAGAGCATTAAAGCCATACTTAAGGACTATCGCTTCGATAGTACATATGCCAGTGGTCTCCAAGGAATAATATTTGCGACCCTTTAAGCTTCAAGGGGTGGAACTTGCTCTGACAGCGACCGCACTAGAGCGCGGCAATCATCATGCCTGCTGAGACACAGAGGTGCACCTTGGTCGTGTTTTCCGACGAGTTGCAGTGGAGAGGCTTGAATTTTGTCGAACCCGTTCGATCGTACTGAATTTGCCAAGCATGCTGGCTGGTAACCAGAGTGACCTTGCCTACACGTTTTCTGCAAGAAGTGCTACAAACAATGCCATTATGACGGCGGGCATTGGTGTCCACTCCACGGTCAACAAGACCACGGAGAAGACGTCGACTGGAGTGAGTTTCCTTAGGACCACCTGCTGAACTGAAAGTATGAGAGCAGAAATGATACGACGAAAGTGTTTATTCTGAAATGATCTGTCACTCGTTATTGTAAGCACCAGTCGACTCGGAAGTAAAAGAAGCAACACGTACTACGCTGGGGCAAGACATGATAGTCCGAGAAATTGGAGGTTAGCGGTTGCAATATGCACCTCTTTTCTTCGTCTCCAACAATATGCACAGTTGAACCTCAGCATAACGAACTTCCATACAGCAAAATACCACTTGAAGAAACGTCACTTAAACGAACTATTCAATCGTACAAACTTTGTTTGACTACCCCATGGAAGCGCCGTTGAACTCCAAGCTAACTCACTTCAGTTTAACGATCCTTAGTGCACCGCGCATTTCGGTTCTGAGAACATATTCCGTGACACCATCCGACGCCTCCGAGGTCATGTCGGTCACTTCATCAAGTGCAACAGCTTTTTTTTTTTTTTTTTTTGATCAGTTACGCCAACATTGTTTCACCGGAGCTAATCCGGGAGGCCACGATAATCGTATTGACAGCTTCAGCCTTAGACTTACAACCGCGTGATGGTTATCAAGAGTGTCAAACCTAAACGCCCGTGTCTGGACGAAAGACTGGATATTTTACGTAGAAGCACTGATGCGCTTGGAGACACTAAGGTCCTTTTCTGCCCAGAAATGTTTTGTGCCGTAGAAAGTTCATGAGAGCTTGGACAACTCAATTCGTCTGTACTGCAGTCTTAATCCTTTGTGGGACCTTAAAAGGAATTTTTTTTAAAATCTGCAGAACAACACTTAAAATGACTTAAGAAAATGTTTGAAACCATTTTCAAGAAAGTCGGCGGAATATATTTGGAGAAAAATGTGGTATATGTGCCACCGTCTTTATAACCTGGCATGAAAAGTGACACATATATGTACCGCTGTCCTCAAGCGGTACCAGACGAAAAAAAAATTTGAACAGGAACACTGTTTATAAAGTTAATGGGGCCGTTTACTTTTTGAATTGTTCGGCATCACCGGCTCTTGTTAGCCGGTGAGTCGAAACTAATCCCGGCCCCGCTACTAAGGCGTCCGGCGACTTACTTGAAATGTTCAGAGTGTTACAAAGTGGGCAGTCAGCTATGATCGAGCAACTAAATTCTATTAGGGAAACGCTGTCGGAAAAAGAAAAAAAGTTTAATGACATCAATAACAGACTCTACAAGATTGAATCCGACCTCAAGTCAATTCAAAGTATCAATCTGCAGCTTGAAAATACAGAAACAGTCGCGAACAAGAGCAGCTGACTGCTCGCGTTGAAGATATGGAATGTAGATCTCGCCGATGCAACCTGGTATTCTATGGCCTCGCAGACAAACAAACCGAGGCATGGCGCGATTCCGAAGAATTAGTCATCCAGCATTGCGATAAAAATCTTGATATCGCTATTCAAACGCGCGACATCGAAAGAGCTCACAGGCTTGGCGCTTTTAAACACGGAAAGAATCGACCAATCATTGTCAAGTTTCCCCATTTCAAGGACAAATACTACATTCTTTCTAAAGGCGGCAAGCTGAAAGGCACAGCCTATGGTGTAAGTGAAGATTTTGCTCCGCACACGCGCTTGGGCCGTAGACGCTTGGTTGGATTCGGCAAGGCCCAAAACATGCGCATCAAACAGCGCTACGATAAACTTGTTTGTGATGACAAAACTTACGTATTTGATCATCCTACTCAGACTGTTGTCGAGCACAAACGTTAGCAATTAACAAAGAAAGTCGGCAATCTAGTTAAGCATCCTAAACATGATGTATCAATTCTTTAGAGTAATATTAGTAACCTCATACCGAAACGTGACACCATAAGCAGCCTCGTTTCATCCTCTTCCAGTAACGTCGTACTAATAACCGAAACTTGGCTGAATTCTTTGGTGTGAAATGGTGAGCTCTTTCCCAACCTACCTGAGTTCGATATCTCCCGCAAAAATAGGGACAGCACTCGCGGTGGCGGTGTACTAATAGCTACTAATCGTCAATTACAATGTTCCCTTGTAAGCGTGCAAACACATTTGAAAAGGTTGTGGGTCCGCAGCCACGCAACCACGCTGCGCGTGCTCATTGGCGTTTGTTACCGTTCGCCCAGTTCTGATAGTTCCCTTGCATCCGATTTCCATGACGTATTACACAAGGTAACGCTTGCTAATCCTAATACTCCCATCTTGCTTTTTGGCGATTTCAATTTTCCTTCCATTGACTGGTTCAAATTATCCTCCTGCCAAAACACAGATAGTGTCTCCAAAGAATCCTTACACACGTGCCTTACGTTCAGTCTGTCACAGCTTGTCACTAATCCTACGCGCACAACTGATCATTCAAGCAACGTCCTTGACCTTCTGCTTACGTCACATCCCGATAGCTTCTCTTCTCTTATATTAGCGGTCTCAGTGGTCACACCGCGATTCACACTACATTTCCCTGTAATATGAATAAAGAAAGCGGGAAATCAAAGAAATTACTCACTCTTTACGACACAGCCGACTATGTCGCTATGAACAACGACTTAAAAGCCTTTTATAGCGAATTTTCCTCAGCTTACGATAACACCGATTCGGTCCATCCGGACTGTCGTACTGCATGTGTTTTTTACAGCGAAGCTGCATACCTCTGGTTGGTCGGAACATTTAGAGGCATCGCTACAACACTTCTACAGCACGTATGTGTCCCCGAAATTGGGCAAATTTCACTACTCACCACACTGGTCCACTTAAGGTTAACAATACCTTTCGGTTGTCGGAAAATCTCGTGGCGTAAACACAAAACGCCAAGCTAAAGGTCCCTAAACCACCAACAGACACTCGTGTGCCCATTGCTAGCAGATTCGTGCGATCCTTGCGTTTTCGCGTCGGACGCTCAAGAAGGGCATTTAAGAGAGCTCTTCAGACGAGCCGACGAAGGCTGCGTAGCGAAGGAACGAGCTACACGAGGAAGCGCATGTTTCTCCACTAGCGTATCCTGTAGACTCGTCCACAACGGCAACGCCACAACTAAATTTCGTCCTCTGGGTGGCTTAGGAGCCGTTTAGCAATTGACGGTAAGCAGCAAATCTTTCTAATCGGACATACAGCATAGAGCTCAATATTCATTTCTCTAAAGATTACCACAAAACAAGCATCAAAACCGCATGATGGTCGATAAGGCGCCTGTGAATAATGGGAAAAACCTGCCACGGGTTCCCTGTAAAGATTAGGCAGCGGCTGCTTTGCACTTCAATCGAGGGCTTCGAATGACGTCAAACGGCAATTCCTTCTACCCGCGTGTTTTCCCCTTTCATATATAAAGGAGAGACCCGTCCGGCAACTCATTCCATTCAGTTCATTCTAAGGCTGCCATGGGCAGAACACGGACATTAAAGACACACGCTTGACGAAAGAAGCCAATTCATCTTGCTTAAAGGGACCCTGAAACGGTTATTTGAAGCTTTGTCAGCGTTTAGACTAGAGCATCATCGAACCATTGGCACCACAAATTTAGCGGCACGCCGTGTACCAAGGCGGCTACGGACAATTGTATCATACCCTCCTTCTCACCCCTGCCTTGCCTCCTCAACTCATGAGACACGCTGGCATCGCTGGCGATCGCAGAGCTCACGTGAGCACACTCGACGATTTGAGCTTCGCCCAGTGATGACCTCCGAGATTGCACGCCGACAGGTTGCGTGCATCTCGGAGGTCATAGCCCAGTGCGCCCAGCAGCACGCACGCCGTCTGGCAACAGAGACATCGCGGAGTGGTTGATATCTGCTCCGACAGGTGCCGCCACCCTACCGACCAATTTTTCGTGCGCGCACACCGCAGTCCCAATGACGTCGCCAGCAGCCCCAATGACGTCGTGCGGACACCGCATGTCGTACTCGCAAGGGGCGGTTGAAAACGCGTTGGGCTGAGCCGCAGTGATCTGCAGCGATTCGCGGAATCAATCACGGTCTACCACAGCGACCACAAAGCGGTTATCACTACCACTACTCTAATAATAAAACGCACACCCCTCCCCTGTCTCATCAGCATGTGTGGCGCATGATACAGCTTCGCTGGGCATTCACGTTCGCTGGGCGGGATGGCAGCCAATTTTTAAACATTTCTTAGCGAACTTCGGCGACTTTGAGCGTATCTATCTATCTATCTATCTATCTATCTATCTATCTATCTATCTATCTATCTATCTATCTATCTATCTATCTATCTATCTATCTATCTATCTATCTATCTGCCTATGATTTTGTGCTCCCCTGGCCGTATCGTTAATGAGATTTATACCAAATTTGGTATGGCATAACATGACTGTATGGCGAACATAAATGGCTGGTAATATCATGAAAATGATGACTAACTTGTCATGAAAAGTATGATTTACATGCCACGCTCATGGCGCGCTCGCGGCTGTTTCGTTAGTTTGATACACACCAAACTTGGTATTGAGTGACGTGACTGTATGACGAACATAAATGACAAGTGGTAATGTGGAAATCATGACTTGTCATGTGCGACATGACTTGCATGCCACGCTCATGGCGCGCTCGCGGCTGTTTCGTTAGATTGATATACATCAAATTTGGTCTTGAGTGACATGACTGTATGGCGAACATAAGTGGCAGGTCGTAACATGAAAATCTTGGCATGCATGTCATCTACAACGCCGTTTACACGCTCGTGGAGCGCCTGCGTCCAGTTCGCTAGCTTGATATACACCAAAATTGGTATTGCGCGACGTGACTGTATGACGAACATAAATGACAGGTCATAGCATGTAAAACATGACATGCAAATTATGTAAAGCATGATTTGCTCCTTCCTGGCTGCTTCGCGTTACATCGATTCCCACAGTGCGTGGGATCTGCCGGCTTTTTCCTCTGGCATGTTCTGTTTTCGCGTTGGGCGATGCTTTTTTAGACACGTGAATTGCCACGAGGCCTTGTTTCTTTTAGTGTAATCTGGTTCCACTCACAATTACTGTTAGCACGATTCTGTGCAGGACGAGCCGCCTTGTCTCGGAAGCTTCGCGATTGTTTCAATTGTTCTAAGATTATACGCAGGACGCGAATGTTAAAGATTATTCGAAAGCTTACGTGAGGACCAGCGATGACGCTGGCAGTTCTGAGGACTGATTTGTAAAAGACCACGCGTTCCGCCGTTGGTGAAATTACGCTATGGCCGACAACACTACTCGCTGCTATCAATGTAGAGCGTGAATTACTTGTACACCGGATTTAGTTTTTCGGGCACAACTTCGCGTAGTTGATAGTTGTTTTGCTGCAACCTTCTTCACTGTCACAACCACGTGACAACATACAGAATTGTCCTATCCACGGCAACTCTAGCGTGGCGCGCAAGACCAATATCGCAGGTGACACAAAAGGGACACTTCCTCTCGCATAATCTTTCTTCAGTGCACACTGCACAGCCGCGCCAGCTCCAATGGTGCTTCAGGAAGCACAGCCGCATGATAGGGTACTCCTCTTATACAAGTAGATGCGTTATACCTTCAATAGATCCCGCTGCAATAACTTTCTCGGGTGAAAACATGACTTATTGTTATCCTCGTAAATCCAGCCATTCAGTAAGGACGGCAAAAATAATTAGTCTATCGACAATTCTTCTAGCAGTAGTAATTGTTTGTTAGATGCGCGACCTTCAGAACCAAGATACCGCATAAGAAGTAACACACAGGGAGCGTGACCGCAGAATGATCGGCGCTCAATGTGCGCTCTTGCTTCCTTTGTGTTATCTTCTTTTGTGGTGCCTTGTTTCTCAAGTTTGAGCTGTTTGCGAACAATTACTAGATTGAACCAACTATCCTGTCAAGAAATTCAAATTCTAGAATTGTTCCACTATGTGTACGTACGCTTCTCTATTGTTTGCTGTAATTGTTATCCGAGATTTCAGTTAATTGTCTCAATCTTGTTTCGCCTCACCGCTAGATTTAGAAGAGAAAATGACACTACACTGCTTGAACTTTGTACTAAAGACTTTCGTATTAACTGTTGTCTCACCTATAAAGCTCTATCTGTGTCTTTCAAAAAAAAAAAGTACGTCTAAGAAGCTCCATCTGCACACAATGTTGAATACTAGCAACTACTTTGAGATTTACGCATTACATTGCATCCATTATCAATTTAAGGAGCGTCTACACAAATTGTCACCTTCTTATAACTCTGTTGCATTTCAGGTAAAGTGTTGGAACGAACATCGTGGCTGCGACGTGGTTCTGTCTGCATCAGAGCTCAACAAGCACTTCAGCAAAGAATGTGACCACCACTCCACGTCCTGTCCGAGATGCTTCAGTGTCGTGCTCTGTAGTAATGTGTGCGCGCACATACGTAGTGACTGTAGGGATCACACGTTACCTCTGGAGTCCGAAGATCTGCAAACGGTTACCAGTGACCAGAAAGATGTAGTTAGGGCTTTGAATGCAGGCATAAACGTGGGAGTAGCTAAACTTGAAAGCAGGCTAGACCAAGTTTTGAACGAAAATAATGCCCAAAGTGAACAGCTTAATGAGATTTCACACTGCGTGAACACGGTTAAAGAAACACAGCTAGAAATATCAAGCAGATGCAATATATTTGAGAACATTACATCCTCCTCGGCAGCAATCCATGAAACACTGAATGGTCATGGTGAAAAGCTGGATCATATTGTAGGAACGATAAGTAATTCCCATGAAACACTGAAGGAAGCATTGGAAGGCACGAAGTTGAGTGTCGAACGACTGGAAGAAAATGAAGCAAACACTTTGAAAGCCGAGCTACGCGAACTTTTGATTGGTGAGAGCGGTGCGCTAAAGAAATCTCTTCGAAAAGAGTTGGGGGGATGCCACGAGGAAAATCTGTAGCAGCTGCGCAGAAACTGTTGCTAGGATTGTTACAGTTGAGGATGGCGTGAAGAAACCCAGTCCAAGTGAAATAAATTTAGAAAAAATACTGGCTCTAAGCACCATCAGTGTTAAACGGCACGAGTTCGTTTTGGAAGGATTGAAAGCAGTGAGAGAGAGTCTGCTTTCAACAGGCTTTTATGACTACGAGTTTGAGAAAACGTACATCTCTGGCTATCACCTGTCGCCGTCGGTGTACTTCAAAAAGGTGGAACAGAATCTGCTACTCTGTCCGTCCTTGAAGCTGCACAAAGGTGTTGTCGACAGTGTCCTTCAATGGCCGTTCAGTGAGAACGTTAGGCTGACCGTGAAACACCCATCGCAAAGCAAGGAGTACCAGTTTCTGGGTGTCAGTAATGGTAATCCATACTTTTTTTAGAAGGCCGGACAAAGCGAGTAATGATGGAGCAGTCTTTAGTTCATCGTCAATTCGCTTGGATAAGATAGAAAGTGAAGGATATATCGCTGATGACAAGCTTTGCGTAGTGTGGGAGCTTGTTTCGAAAAACAAGAACTAAGAAACTCAGATGGAATTAATATTCTTATTAAACGTGCACGTATGTCCTTAAATCTGTATATTATCATTGCTACAGAGGATACATTTGTTGAAAGCAAAGTAAAGCTTTCTGCTCGGTTATGTCCATTTTACTGTATACGCTTACGGATCTATACGATCATTTCACTCACGAGTGAGAAAGCCTGCGAGTAAAGGTGTAATCTTCTTGAAACCGCTTCTGTATAGAGCACCATCATTTGGAATAAACACTACAGAATTGCACTGTCATTACTCTTTGTCATTAATTTCTGTGTATTCGGCCAGTATTGCAGAGAACATATCCCCTATCACGTTTGCTAGGCCGGTACACTTATGCACTCCAAGTAGCGGGTTCGATCACGTTCGCGGTGACCTCGTTCTTCTCGCCAAAATTGACAGGAACTGTGCAGTATACACGATGAGAAGTAAATTAAGGGGGGGGTTTTGGTATTTACAGCCGCGTCCTGTTCAAATTTTTGAAAGCTATGTGGGGTCACATTTTCCCACAAGTTTCAGATGCGATTGGAAAGGATGGCTCTAATGTGTGGCTCTTTGGTGGACCAAAGAACAGTGCGAAACAACGAGGGCAGCGGGTAATATTAAATAAAAACAGGAGTCCCAAAATACCTCAACAGTTCGGTGCTCTTGTTCAGAAATTCTATTCCGTAAAAATACAGCGGACGCTTCAGCGTTGCACTAATTAGCTCTAGAGAGAACAACAATTTTCTTTTGCTGTCACATGTAACATGGGTCAGCCTTACAAGAAATAGGGCAGATCCGACGCAGTGTAAGAATTGATGTCGGTGCGAAGCGGTCATCGATGTGCTGCTGACATCGCTCTTTCACTTTGAGACAAATCAATGAATTCATGTCGTAAGACGTTGTTGAATGTCCCTCAGTGCATCAGTGGCACACATATGCGGCACTTTTCCTTCTGCTAAAAAACATTTCTCCTACATCGCCCGTCGCAATTAACGCAATGCTAGTAACCTAAGTTTTATCTAAGCTTCAAAATAATTTACTTACTAGGCTTTCAAAAGGTAGCAGTAATGGCACAGTCCCATTGAATTGTGTTCAGTTTTTTTTTAGAAAAGCTTAGTGTTCCTCGGGTTGAGAAATAAAAATGCACGGCTTCACCGCAACGGTGAAGCAATGGAATGCGATAGCAACAAATTGTAATATTATACAATATAAGGCTGGCAGCTAACTCTTTTGGATCCAATATCGCGTAACTGTAAAAACGCTGGTGTAAGAGAATACGGCCAGTTTCACGGAGAGATTCCCTTTCCGCACAGTCTCTTCGCGTTGAGAGCGCGGCTCGTAGAAATGTACACGAGCCGACCGCTGATCCCTACCGGGTTATTGCACGCGCCAAGCGTTCGTGACCGCGCCCTTAGAATCAAACTTCACAGTTGCAGGCCCGAGCGAGAAGCCCCCCCCCCCCCCCTGCCACCCCTGCCCGAGTCCCTTCATGCTCGTTGGAGACGGCTGGGGAGCGTTTCCCCTCAGCTTGAGCATTCGACGAGCACGTCTAACACGCGGGGGGTATCTTATCGCATGTGCTGCCCTCCGAGCGACGGAGATGGCCCTGCTCGTTTTCTCTCTGCTTCAGCCGCGTTCATTGCCCCCCGCTCGCGGGCGTTTACCCGCGGGTTGAACGCAGGATGCGCGGGCGTATGTTATCAACTTGGACTTTATACGGTACATGACGGCAACGGCAACGGGGTCGCCGACGCCGACGGCAAAAACCCGTCGAGAGTGTTCATATAATTTGCTATCGCAATAAAAATTGTTATTCAAAGTGTCAGATATTTTTTTTCTGTTTTTTTGGAGCGGCTACCCTTAGCTTCCAGTCATCGCGCGTTTCTTTTTTTTCTCTGCAAGTAATTCGGCAGATATATTAAGCGAAATACAATCCCCGGCGAAATTCCCACGTTCTTCGCTGAGGCTAATTGTGGTGATAGGTGCATGGGGACTTTTCTTGAATTTCGTCTCTTGAGAGGTGAGCAGATTTGTAGGGACAATGTATTTTTAGGCTCAATCATTTTCACGTCGAAAGAACGAACAAGAATATAAACAAAACATGGTTGGTGGATACGCTGAAGTGAGCTTTACAGGAACGGTACACAACCCTATGATGGCCCATAAGAGGCGCAGGTAGACGTGGCGTTCTATAGTGATACAAATGAGGTGCGTGCAGCGTTCCTCTGTACAACTTTGGAATGTTCCTCTGCTGCACACGATTCGGCCGTTTCATTCCAACAACCCAGCGATGAGATCACCGATTAGTGCCTTCATGGGTTGATGCCAATGCTTGCTAGTAAATAATTTAAATAAGCACGGACTAAGCTGAATATGTTGTCTAGATGTTTCCCGCGTCCGTGAAGCTTGTACTAACCGCTAGGATGCATTGCTACGATGTATAAACCAGTGCAAACACAGAGAGCGGTAGAACGCAAATTCAAAAAATATTTTTCTCTGAAAAAAACTAATTTTAAAAAATTTTCTTTGTGAGTAGTCAATGAAGGTTGCCAGAAAATGTGCTATGGACCACATTGCCAGAAATGTACTAGGACCACCCCCTCAATGTTGCATTTCCGACCAAACATCTGCAAAAATGAACTTTTTTTGCACGTTTGTCGCCACCTGTACACTTTATTTCTCACTATATACTTCTCAAATTATTTTTAGTCTGTAGTAAAACTTCCTGGCAATATGCTAATGGGAACTATCACATTTCGCTGAATGTTATTTTTCTATAAGAAAATCCCCAATATGGAACCATGTTGTCTGTATTCAAGGCAGCAAGAAAAATCCCACGAAAGCGTGAAAGCGTGTAAGACTTATTTTAAGTAAAAAGCCGACCATCATTCTAAAGGGTAAAATTTGTCTAAACCTAATTTAGGAAGAACGGATTTATCGACAACGCATTTTATGAGCCATTGTCTCGAGCTTTCCGAAAAAATTCACATGAGGCTTGTGGTACTGAAATTTTTTTTTCGCAAAAAATATTTTGGGGTAAGATTTTTCGCTGTATGTAGATAGTCCTGAAACTTTTTTAAGGGAAATCCCAGTTGGTCGAGCGCCAAGGTTGGGACAGTTGGCGTGGAATTACCCATACATATATATGATATTATCGTATTGAAATAATTAGATCAAAGACCGAAGATGTGTGACCGGTTCAGACTGTTTTAAGTTATTAATGTAGACACAATGAAAAAATCCAGCCCCCCATTCTGCGGTTAATGTATTTTACTGTAGCCTTAATTTCGTGCTGGATCCTGCGCTAATATCGTTCCTGTATAAGTCTTGGTGCAGTTCTAAGTGATATGAAAGCCAGTGTATATTTCTGTGTGTTACCTGTGGGAATTCAATTTATTTGGTAACCTGACGCACAGACGATTACATTTGAAACTATTCGACGCTCCCCTGTCGTTCCTAAATGAGTGCCACTCAGCTGAAGTACTGATAGTGTTTTATTGCTAATTCCATATATCTCACATGCTGACGTCGCCCATGCTGACGTCGCCCGAGAAAGAGAGATTAGCAATTTTATTCACGGCACAACGAGGTCTTTTAAGTTAGCTTGCCGTCTGTTCGGAATGTGGTGGCCAGTAGCTAGCCGGTAACTAGCCGTTTCGGAGCAGTTCATCACGTCTACCTGAATGCGGTAGTAAGATGCCGACAGGAGCGGCTACCATGCGTCGAGGGAAGAAGCTGACAGTTTTGTCTTAGTAGGTGGGAACGGCTCGCACTCCCAAAGAATGAATGAAAAGCTGGCGTATGTGGCGTGAATAATGTCGACGAAGTGACCCCGAGGTTACGCGCTCACATCGTCTTGCAGCGTTCACGTGAATTAAAAAAAGTCACTGTTTCACCGCAACGATGAAGCAATGAATGCGAAAGCAACAAATTGTAATACAGTTTTACGAAGTGAGGCTGGCAGCTAACTCGTTCAGATGCGACCTCACGCAACTCTACAAAATGCTGGTGTAACAGAATACGGCCGCTCCAGGCACACTTTTCGCACCTTCTATTCGCGTTGAGAGCGCAGCACGTAGAAGGGTATCAGAGACGCCCGCTGACGGCTGCCGAGATAGCCAGATGCGCGCCAGCGCTGACCGTGCTCGTAAAATCAAAGGTCGAGGTTGCTGCTGCTCTAGGGGACCCCCTCCCCCCCCTCGCGTATTTTTCACGCTCGTTAAAGACGAGCGCGGCATGTCCTCTCTGCTTGAGCATTCGACGGCCGGTCTAACAGGCGAGGGCATCTTATCGCATGCGCCTCAGAGCGACGGAGATGGGCCGGCTTGTTTGATCTCTGCTTCAGCCGCGTTCGCCGCCCCCGCTCGCGCGCTATTATCCGCGGGTACAACGTCCGATGCGCTGGGGGATCTTATCAATTTGGACTTCATACGCGACATGACGCCGACGGCGAAAACCCGTCGACACTGTCCATATAACTGCTATCACAATGAAACGGCCGGCCTTCTCTAGGGCGTACCTCGGCGCACGCGAGCAGCAGATTCACTTCATCTCTGCTGTGTTTGCATGACTAGAAACGAAAGACGGCGTTCGCGTGAAAAAAGTAAGTGTAAAGTAGAGGTGTGCACGGGCTCCGGGTAGCCCGAAAGCCCGAGCCCGGCCCGGCCCGCGGGCCGGGCTCGGGTATGCGGACGTATTCCCATCTCGGGCCCGGGCCGGGCTCGGGCTACTCATCTCGGGCATCGGGTGGGCCGGGCCAGGTGCAAAGCCCGCATCAAACCAAAAATATAGACGTTGTGCCGGCATTGTCTTCTTGCACTTAGCGATGAGCACACAGATCACCTTTGTGATTATTTATCCATGCAATCATCCTCCTATCCTGCATCACAGATACTAAACTTCTGGAAGAACAAGGAGTCTAATTATTCCAAGCTTGCTATGCTTGCGAAAAAAATATTTGTGATTCCGGCTACCAGTGCGAGCAGCAAACGGAACTTAGTTCGACGGGATATGTGATGCAGGAGCGCCGCATTTCACTGAAGTCCGAATCACTGCACAGCTTGTTATTTTTACACAACTTGTAATCTGTGTATACACCCTAAGATGTGTCGTTTGCGTATGTTTAACTTTGATATGTTGAATAAAATGCCACATGATGAAAAAGTGGTATCTTGTCTCCGCAGCAAACTTTCATAGGGTCGGGCCGGACCGGACCGGGCCCGGGTTTGTGTTTTTGTACGTCGGGCCGGGCCGGACGGGCTCGAAGCCCTTTAGGGTCGGGCTCGGGCGGGCCTTCGACGCAGTCAGTGGGCCCGGGCCGGGCTTGGGCTTGAAAATTAGGCCCGTGCACAGCTCTAGTGTAAAGTACACGGTAAAATAGTCACTTGGATTTCGCCTTCGAGTCGTCTAAGGCGATTCCATAATGGGACTCTGCGAGTTTTAGTAAAAGAGGAGTTGTTCTAAGGCTGGGTCTGACAACAGATGAGTGTCCGCGTCCCTTCTCACGCTTCGGTTCCGAGATACACACGTAGGTGGCGTATACGCCTTGGTCACGGACGGGGAGGTAGCTGAACAGTGAAACAGAGAAAGGGTGTCTTAAATGTGAATAGAGCCTAAAGATAGCGTAGCAGGGCGGGTATGGCAGGGACTGTCACAAGTCATTTGCGGTGCATCTCGTCTATAGAGTATCGCAATTACAGACATCCACATCAAATCACAAAGCATCACAAAAAATCACGGAAAATCGCAAAAGAAACACGAGAACTGCAGCACCCGTTGTTTCTGGCCGATTTCACACTTGGTGGAACCTATGATGTGCATACTTTTGCCGTGAGCTAAAGCGTTTCCATCCCTGAACTCCTTTCCTACTTTTGTTCTTGGTTGCGTAGGAATAAACAATGCGACTTACCCAAGTATTCCTTGCTCTGAGACAATCCGGCAGTGTTTCTTGGCTTTACCGGTTTATAGAGTAACGACAAGCGGCCATCAGTTCACCAATATTAACAGGCTGTATTTTCCCCAGACACCGGGTGTCTCACAGGTACACAAGTTGCCTGCGTTGAATTTGGTTCCGTATTGATACTTGGTCGATATACTTGGTCGATGTCCTGTGTGGTCGCTACGCATCTAGTTGGGTCGTATATATATATATATATATATATATATATATGGACATTTTCGGCTGCTTTTTGCCGTCGGCGTCGCCGTCTTGCCCCATATATATATATATATATATATATGTCAGTGGCGTAGCCAGGAATTTTGGGGGCTCGCGTGTCAACACTATATATATATATATATATATATATATATATATATATATATATATATATATATATATATATATATATATATATATATATATATATATATATATATTGAGCATAAGTTGTCGCCGGATCCGGGAACAATAGAAGAAAAGGGGGGGTTTGACTCACAAGCGAAAAGATTTCTTTATTTGACGTTTCGGCCGTGGGCCCGGCCTTCGTCAGAATGAAACAAGACACTTGCAACGGTCACTACTTATATGCCAGTAGGTCACATGGAATGAAGATTGATACAATCGATGCACGTGCAAAAAAAATATCATCATAAGGATCACCGCAATCACGTAGACGTAGTAAAAAGAGAAGCAAACAGTCATTGACAGCGCATGTTGCAACTGCGGCTAAAAATAATACAAATGGCAAAAACGGGGAGGGATACGCAAAAAAATGTGTGCTGCAATACCGGTGTCCATTTCCTCGTCGCTGCTTTGCAAGGGGTCGAAGCGAAAATGATTCGCGACGTCGCGAATCGCGGCAATTCCCAATTCCAAGTCGTTGTCATCCTCGCTTGTCGATGTTGACCGCGACGACGGCGAGGACGACGATGTTGACGACAAAGACATGGCTGCACGTGTGCTCCTAGCAGACGAAATGTCAGTGATGTCAGCTGGACGTGACGTCACCTTTTTTTGTGGCAGCGGGATCAGCTGGGGAGCGGCCCCGACGTGACCGCGAGGTAGCGCTACCAGCACTACAATTTGGCGGGTTTTCCTCCCGTTTTGAATCGCGTTCGATACCGGATACATTAATCAACATTACTGGTACTTATTCGTCTCTCCGCTGCATTTTGAGTCGAGAATCGTTACTTGGGGGTCGATAGCTACTCGCGGATGCAAAAAAAAATCAGGATGCGTAAATTTGATGTCAGTGCTCCTTTAAGCTAACCAATTCCTGTTCCTGTGTGAAAATGTTAATAAAGTGTTACAGCTAAATGCGACACACCAGCAAGCATGACCGAAGCGTAAACCCCTAAGGTAGCTCCTTCTCGCTGCTTGGAACGGCGTCTAATTGTGAATCACTGCTTTGCGAAGGGTGGAAGCAAAAATAAATTGCGACGTCTCTCAATTCCAGAATGCTATCATTATCACTTGTTGACACTGCCTGACGGCGACGACGGTGATGTTGAAGACAACTCCATGACACTTGACAGCACGTGTGCGCCTAGTTGGCGAAATGTCAGCTGAACTTCATGTAATTTCTTTATGTGGCCACGTGATGAGCCGGGGCGCGGTCTGGAGATGACCGCGAGGCCGCGCTGCCAACGCTATACAAATTGGCTAGCTTGTTACCCGTTTTGAATCGTGCTCGCTACTGGTCAGATTAATCAATACAGCATCTAATTATTCGTCCCACCGCTGCATTTTGTATAGCGAATCGTTAACTGAAGGGTCGATAGCTGCTCGTTTTGACGTCAGTGCTCCTTTAACCAACCGAGATAGATTCATGTTTTGGAAGGACCTGAAATCTGTTGACTTTCGTTTAAGGCGAAATCCTTAAATGGCATTGTCAATCGCGATATTTGAGCGTCGGCGTCCCGCGACGCCGGGGACGAGTGATGCAAAAACTTATCAGCACGTGTAACATCACGATGACGTTACAGATTACCACAGTTTGTGATGTCATGTCCCATGATGACGTCATCACTTGACACCGTAGCCTGGTAAAAGTTAGTCCGATCACGGAGGCAAAGCAAAACCAGGTGAGCTGCCTCCGATCTTGGAGGCAGTGCAAAATCACGTCAGGGGCACAAAGATTTCTAAGGGTGGCGGGGTCTTTGCCTGAGATGGCAAAGACGTTCACTTTCGCCTTCAAGTCATAAGTGAATGCATACGGGACATGTGACATAACACAGAATGATGACCACGAGAACAAACTTCTATGGCCAGTTCGCAGGCGATGTAACGAAGCTCGCAATGCGGTGAGCGTTTGACGTACAACGCCTCTGCCATTCCGGTCACATCAAAGCAAATTAAATTAGGCGCTCGCGCGAACACTCTCCCGCTAAGCGACAACTCGTGTCACGTCATATTGGCACGTGCCTCGGGAGAGCGAATCCGTCTTTTCGATTACCCAGAGCAGCTTATGAGTGTATACGCATATACCGAGACAGCGAATGGAAGCCTCCCAGGAGGGCTTACCCGAACGAAATGAGGTAAAAAAACAAGCATGCATGATTGTGCGCGCCAATCCGTAATGACTACGGTGAGACGCGAGAGATTAGTTCTATACTTTAGCGACCAGCATTTTCTTCTGCTAACGGCATCGTTTCCACACACCATGTACGAATGCCCTCGGAATGTAGACGACGCTGCGTGGAGGCGTGGTTTCGTGAAGCTATGTACAATGCTGTATATGCAGATACCATTACATCCCCAGGAACTCGCCATTGCTAACTATTGCTCACTGAACACTGACACCTACCGCTTGCATGCTACGCAGCATAGGGATGGGGAATGGGAAACTTATGCTCTTGCACTAATCCCTCTTGTGCTAAGTGTGCTGAATGTTTCTCGTACCCCTGAGGAGAGACAATACGAGTAGAAACTGGACCTAATATGACACAATCCTTGAACTTGAGGTCCAGTGCCCGGCCTTTAAAAACAGAGACGGGAATTTTAGTTGCTATTGCATTAATTACTGACCAGCTTTTCACGATAACGTCAGTGGTGACGTTATCGTGAAGTTTCCCTGGGCGCCATATGTGACAGATGGCTTGGGCGTGTTGGTAATTAATTTTCCTATCTTAGCGCACTGCACATACGCCTGAACCCAGAGGATAAGAACCTCACTTACAAAGACTCGCTGCGGATCCTGGGTGTCGTCTTCGACACGCGCCTCTCATTTTTCAAACATGCGGAATTCCCGAAGGAAAAGACAGAACTGCTAGTGGCGAAGATCGGGGTGTTAGCTCGCATTCAAGGTGGCCTCTTGCGTCCCGAACAAAAGGTGACGTTGAATCGCAGTGTCATCATGCCCGCCATTACGTATGGTTCGCCGGTCTGGTGGGATGAGCCCCGACTGTCGTATGAAGTCCCGCGTCATCTTCCTGCAGCGCGCCCTGGCGAGGTTCTCACCCTCGCCAGTGCATGGCCTACAGGGCGACTCCCCGCATGATTTGGCGCATCATCCCAATCATGCGGGTGTGTCCTGCTTTTGCCCTTGCGTGTTGTCGCACCAGGGTATCGCGTGCAAACGTGAACGTGTGAATCGAAGTGCACCGCGCGTTCGTAATCATCGCGCGGCTGTATCTTTGTTGTTACCTGTTTCGTTAGGGGGGCAATCATAGAGGTAGTGGTCGGTTCCGTCACAGGCGGCGCCGCACGAACAGATCGGTTCCGCAAGCAGGTTAAACCTGTGAAAGTATGAATGGAACCGGCCGTGCCCCGTTAAAAAGGTGACGAGGGACTTTGTTGGGCGGGAACCAAGGACGTGCGGCACCCATTTAAACAGGTCCGTGTCGGCGTTGTTCTCTCTCCAATCAAGCTCCCAGCGGCGGAGCTCCCTCCTAAATGCACTGCGGACCGCTCTCGGAGTGAGTGGAGCCTGCCTCGCGTCGCCCATTCGAGCCGCGCGAGCCGCAAGAAAATCTGCCAGCTCGTTGCCGAATAACCCCGAGTGTCCTGGCACGTGGTAGAGCGTAATCTCGGTCACGGCGGAAATGTCCCGCAAGAGAATCTTTACGTCCCGGACTCTCGAGTGAGTTGTCCGGTACTCGGAAATCGCCTGGAGCAGGGACAGGCAATCTGTGTATAATCGAATGGTGGCGGCCGAGCCCCACCATTCGATTATACACAGATTGCCTCGATAACTGCTACGACTTCCGTGCAATATGCACTCGTGGCGTGATCAACCCGGTACCTGCCCACCGCTCCGATTCGTTCGCTCGGTCCCAGCACAATGAACGCCGTCCCCTGCCAGGCGATCCGTGTAAGACCCGTCCGTGTACACGTGTATTCCCGGCAAGCGGGACATCCGCCGCGCCTCGTCCCGCGTGAGCCTCAGAAACTGGAAGGCGTGTCTGGCCGCAGGGTGATCCTGCCAGACGTCCAGAGTGGGCAGGACGGGATCGGGGCGTAAGGACAGTTCTCCGTACCGTATTGGCTTACGCGCAACCCAAACTCCGCATTGACCCTTTCCAGCTCTTAGGTGATCGGCGGAGCTCTCATGAGCACCTGAAGTGCCGTCGTCCGCGTTATCTTAAACGCCCCCCAACAGGTTCAGGAGAACTGCGCGCTGCAGGGAGATGACGCGGGACTTCATGCGACAGTCGGGGCATAGCTCGTCCCACCAGACCGGCGGGCATGATGACACTGCGATATAACATCACCTTTTGTTCGGGACGCAAGAGGCCATCTTGCATGCGAGCCCGCATGTTTGAAAAATGAGAGGCGCGTCTCGAAGACGACACCCAGGATCCGCAGCGAGTCTTTGTAAGTGAGGTTCTTATCCTCTGGGGTTAAGGCGTATGAACTGGCGCCACTTCTCCATACCGCGGTGGCCGTGCACCGCGGTATGGAGCACGCAGTAAATCTTCTCTCTGCTAAGGGCCCTCGCCCCAACGGTCCACCTGACTACGTCCCTCAGCACCGCGGACCCAACCTCTCCCAGGCGCTCTCGGGATTCTGCCGGGATTCCCGACGGGCGTTACGATCGGCGTATGCCTGGATCGTAACGCCCGTCGGGAATGGGAGGCATAGAAGGTCGTAAATGATAACATTCCATAGCATGGGCGAGAGCGGGGACCCCTGCGGACTCCAAAGAGGGGTACGCCACCAGCTCGCCGGCATTCGATCTAAAGACCACCGAGCGCTGCTGCAAGAACGTCCGCAGCAGGTGGTATAAATTAGCAGGCACGCGGCGCTCCCGGAAAAACCCGAGCACTCGAGGGTGCCACACACTGTCGAAGGCGCCCTGAAAGTCTAGCGACATCAACACCGCGGGCGTTTTCGAAATCCTGAGCTGCAGGAGGGTCTTCTTCAACTGAACCAGGGCCATCACCGCACTTCTGCTGTGCGTGAAACCGAATTGGCGGCTATGAACGTGTCCGTCCTTCCATAGAAAGTAATACAGGCGGCCGTTCAGGAGCCGTTCTGGGGTCTTGCCGAAGACGGAATTAACGCAAATGGGCCTGTACGACGCAGTGCGCTCGGGGGGGCCGGTCGGGCTTCGGGATAAAGATAATCCTGCCCCGGCGCCAACAGCGAGGGAAGTAGCCGAGCGCGAGCGCCGCGTTAAATATAAGCATCAGGAACCGCGCGTGTATTTTGAATAGGCCCTTCACGAGGAGCGGCGTGGTCCCGGCGACGAACGAGGTGGCATCGCCCCAATCACCTCGCGTACCTCTGCCTCCGTAAAGGGGGCGTCCACGTCAGGCGAATCGTACGGCTCTGCAGCCATTTGTCTAACCTCGGCGTGCTCGGGCAGATCGGTGCTCATGCCGTCCACCGCGATCTGCGTCTCGAGTAGAAGGGCCGCCGACTCGAGATGCGCTGTGGTCATTGAGCCATCTGCCCGCTTCAGCGGGGGCAGGAACCTTGTTGGGCGGGTTCTGCCAAAAGCCTCTCGGTAGGAAGACGAGAAAACGTTTCCCCGCGAGCAAGCCGAGTGGCACTCCTTCTCGTAATTCGCCTTTGCCTCCCCGATCCGCAGGCGGAATGGAGTGTGGCGCTGTACTCCATTCGCAGGAGAGCCCTCATGTCCTCGCACTTTGCCCTCTGGAAACGCCTGCGCATGGCGTTCACCCTCTTGCGCTCTTGCGCCAGAGCCGGCGTCCACCAGGAGTTACCCCGGGCGGTCGACTTGACCGGCCTAAGTTGGCGTCGAAGGTGTCCGTCAAAGACTCGATAAAAAGCCCCTAAAATGCTGTCCAACGCCTCTGGTGACCGGGGTTGCGAACGGACGACCCTCGCGAACCAAGGCTCCCTCTCCAGCGAACGCAAGAGCTCCTGCTGGGCGTAGCGAGTGAGGCGCTTGCGGGCTCCCCCTTCGTTAGCTCCTATCTGCACAGCGATGTTCTTGTGCTCTGAAAGCGTGACGTCGGCTCTTACGTCCCACGAGTATCCCGCCGTCAGAACCGAGGGCGTCGCCAGGGTCAAGTCAATCCAACTGGCGGCGTATGCCGTCTCATAAGTTGGCTCCGACTGCGGGTCGTTCATGACGACCAGGCTGGCCGCGGCCGCGAACTCCATCACCTGCGTGCCCCTCTCCTCCCCCGCCCTGGGACCCCACGCTCGGTGCTTGGTGGTGGTGGTCGCCGGCCACTATGACCTGTGGCGAGCGCGT
The DNA here is from genome assembly GCA_030522465.1 of Rhipicephalus appendiculatus. Taxonomy (NCBI): domain Eukaryota; kingdom Metazoa; phylum Arthropoda; class Arachnida; order Ixodida; family Ixodidae; genus Rhipicephalus; species Rhipicephalus appendiculatus. The sequence continues at coordinate 34,347 of JALIZH010013164.1, forward strand.
GTTGCACCGCACGAAGGGTCGAATCCATCGGTTTGTGCGGGGGGAGCGTAAACCGACACTAACGTGAAATGCGAGTCACGCGATTGACCGTAGACCCACGTACTTCGAAAGCAGCACCGGGCACAGGTCAAACGGAGGCCGCCTCACCAGCACGATGGCCGCCGGGTCCTCCTCACAGGCGAAAGCCGCAAACTAGGAATTTTCCCCCTCGGTCGGTACGGCTCGCACGCCACCGCGATGTGCGTGTCCGTCTCCTTCATGCGTTCACAGAGGTTGCTCATGGAAAGCCTGGCGTGATCTAAGTTTACTTGCAAAAATGCCAGACGCAAATTTCCCCCTTGTGACCCCCCCCCCCCTAGGCAGCGGGCAGCCAGCAAAAGCACGAGCGCTCGTGCTTTTGCCTGGCTGCCCGCTGCCTCGGCTCCGGCTGTTTTCGCAAAAAGGCAAGTTCATTTCGTTTCCTGACCATCTCCCTTAGTGGCAGGGTGTATTTAAACATCCCGAGACTCGCCCGAGCGCGGTAATCTGAGGGGGGAACGGTTATTTTGACCGATTTTGGGCCAGATACCCGGTCTCAGCCTATGGCGGGTATGAGCCGGCCCCACTATGGCCTCTAATCGGGCAGTACACGAGGTCTCGCCCGCTGGGGCGGGTTCTCCCGCGGTGGGAGGCCCTTCTGTCATGCCTGGTCGTGGTTTCTCGCCGGAAGGCGACAGTATTCTGGCAGAATTGCAGAACCTGTCCGAGCAGGAAGCGACGGGAGGTGCTAGAAGGGTGGAACGCACTGCCGGCTCGGCACATACCTGTTTGGGAAGATCTACCATGGGTGCCAACCGTGGATGCCGGCTCTTCCGTTTCCGAGGTCATCGCGGTCGGGATCGGACTCAGGGTGGACCTGGGCACTCGGATGCAGGCCCGGGCGCGTGAGCTCGAGGACGAGGTCTCCCGATTCTGCGCCGACTCGGCCAACCGCATTACGGTGAGCGCCCGCAACTACATAATGACCAGGGTGTTCGAGCTCGTCAGCCTGTGCTCGGACATGCGGGAGGACGCGGCCACGGAGCGGGGCGCGGCCCTGGCGCTGCAGGGGCAGTTGGTGGACGCGCGCCGGGAGATCGCCGGCCTGCAGAGGCAGGTGTTGGTTGCAGAACGACCCCCGGTCGGAGACGTCCTGGGCGGCCTGGCAGCGGTTCTTGCTGTTGGCCCTGCAGCTCCCGTGTTTTCTGGGGGGCCTGGCGCCGAGGTGGCGATCGGTGCCGCGTCGATGGGTCCGGCGGTTCTCGGTGGCCCGACCTACGCTGCAATGGTCCGGGCCGGCTGGTGCCCCTGGTGCTGGGCAGGCTGGCCCTGCTGGACTTGTCGGAATGGCTTCTGGCTTGATGTCCGGAGTCGGGCACGACCACGTGGCGTTCTTGACGCCAACCGGGATGACGGACGCGCCGGCGCGGGACGTGGTCCGGCTCCTCAAGGCGAGCATTGACCCCGTGGCCAAGGAAGGACATTCGGGACATGATGCTGCGGCATACGAAGTATGGCGTCACGGTTTTTACCAACAACAGACAGTCCCTCATGTACATGCAAAACGCGATACAAGAAAACACAGTCACGTGCGCTGCGATGAGCGTTCGCGTCCCCGACCGGCGAAACCCCCCACGTCAAATTCTCTGGCGTAGATCCTGACGTAGGCCCTGAAGAGTTTCTGAGGCATTTTTGCGCGCAATCCGACCCTACAGATAGGGGCAGACATTTCCAAGGTGAAGGTCACATTCAGTGAGTGGAAGTCGATCCCGATGCGTTCCGCAGAACGTCTCCGCGGTTGTCGGTAGGGTGGACGGTGGTGCACGCCTCGGAGGACACGTGCCCACGTGCACTTTTTGTGCGACCTATGGGCTCGTGCCCCGTTGCGGCGGACCCGACCAAGGCCGTCTGCATGAAGTGCGGGACGGAGGGCCATGTGGGAGCGGCGTGTAACGTGCGTATGGGTGACGCGGCGGTCTGTTGCGCGGCGTGCTGCCGAGTCGGGTTTGAGGCGGCCGGCTTTCCGGGCTGCCCTCTCCTACTCGATAGGGTGGCGAGGCTGAGGGCACGAACGCATTATGGCGGCGCGTAACGGCAAGGGCGGCGCCGTGGGGGGGTCACGACGGGAAAATTTGCGTCTGGCATTTTTGCAAGTAAACTTAGATCACGCCAGGCTCTCCATGAGCAACCTCCGTGAACGCATGAAGGAGACGGACACGCACATCGCGGTGGCGTGCGACCCGTACCGACCGAGGGGAAAAAAATTCTCCTCGGTCGGTACGGGTCGGTCGGTACGGTCCATGTGTGGATGCGAAGCAGCGGGGAGATAATTGGCTTGAGCGGGACGAACGTCTCCGCTCTCAATTCACGGCAGCGGTCCGGGCTCTCATCGCGGCGCTGCACAGGAGAGAGAATGAGGCGCGCGCGCTCCGTCATTTTCATACCGCGCAACTACCGTGGCGCCCCCCAGCGGGTTATGCAGCTGTCACACCACCTGTCGTGCCCGCCGCTGCGTAGAGGATTCCTAGAGGAAAGGACGGGGGGGGATCGTAAGAGAGGAGAGAGAAGGGGAGGGGACGTGCATGCGCTGTGGGGGTGTGGGACGCGGGAGCAGCTCCGTAGAGTAGAGGATTCCTAGAGGAGAGAGGACGCGGATGCGCTGTGAGGATGTGGGACGCGGGCGCCGCTCCGTAGAGTAGATGATTCCTAGAGTAGAGGAAGGGGGTGAGAGTAGGAGAGCATAGGGGAGGGGACGCGCTGTGGGACGCGGGGGGCCGCTCCGTAGAGTAGAAGATTCCTACAGAAGAGAAAGGGGGTGAGCGTAGCAGAGAGAGGGGGGAGGGGACGCGCATGCGCTGTGGTGGTGTGGGACGCGGGAAGGAGGACGGACTAAGCCCCACATGCAAGCAAGATTAACGAATGGGGTCAACCTGGACGACAGGCAACCTGGGCTACCTAAGCAGCCTCTCTGTGCTCTCGGCGGCTGTTCTGGTTCGCATAATGGGTGCTTCCCTACTTCATGAAAGTGGCCGGACGCGGAAGGAGGACCCGGCGGCCATCGTGTTGGTGAGGCGGCCTCCGTGCCCCGTGCTGCTTTCGGAGTACGTGGTACTCCGAAAGCAGCACGGTCAATCGCGTGACTTCGTGCGGTGCAAGAGGTGGTGTCGCGGTCGCGCTCGCCACAGGTCATAGTGGCGCGCAGGTGATGGAGTTCGCGGCCCGGTCGTCATGAACGACCCGCAGTCGGAGCCAACATATGAGATGGCATACGCCGCCAGTTGGATTGACTTGACCCTGGCGACGCCCTCGGTTTTGACGGCGGGATAGTCGTGGGACGTTAGCTCCTATCTAGGAGCTAACGAAGGGGGGAGCCCGCAAGCGCCCAGCAGGAGCTCTTGCGTTCGCTGGAGAGGTACGGGTCTCCAGCGAACGCAAGAGACCCGTGACCTAGGCCGGTCAAGTCGACCGCCGGCGAATTACGAGAAGGAGTGTCACTCGGCGCCCCCCGCTGAAGCGGGCGGACGGCTCAATGACACAGATCGCGGTGGACGACCCGAGCACCGATCTGCCCGAGCACGCCGAGCGCACTACGTCTTACAGGCCCATATACGTTAATTCTGTCTTCGGCAAGACCCTGGAACGGCTCCTGAACGGCCGCCTGTATTACTTTCTATGGAAGAACGGGCACGTTCATGGCCGCCAATTCGGTTTCACGCACAGCAGAAGTGCGGTGATGGCCCTGGTTCAGTTGAAGGAGACCCTCCTGCAGCTCAGGAGGGGAGTCCGCAGGGGTCCCCGCTCTATGCCTCCCATTCCCTACCGGCGTTACGATCCAGGCATACGCCGATGACACTATCATCGTCATCCCGGCAGAATCCCGAGAGCGCCTGGGAGAGGTTGGGTCCGCGGTGCTGAGGGATACATCCCTCAGCACCGCGTGAGAGAACACGCAGTAAGTCTTATATCTGGCAAGGGCGAGGGTCACTGCTAAGGGCGAGGGTGTGGGGGGGCACTAAGGTGATTGGCGGAGCTCTCATGAGCTCCGCCGATCACCTTAGAGCTGGAAAGGGCCAACGCGGAGTTCGTGCTGCTGGTCGCGCGTAAGCCGATTCGGTACGGGACGAGGCGCGGCGGATGTCCCGCGGATGTGTCATACACGGATCGCCTGGCAGGGGCGGCGTTCATTGGGCTAGGATCGAGCGAACGAATCGGAGCGGTGGCCATGTAGCGGGTGGATCACGCCACGAGTGCATACTGCACAACAAGGCTCGGCCTTGTTGTGACCTCGTTAAAAAGGTGACCTCGTCACCTTTTAGGGGCGAAGCTCCTTATTCCGTGGGTCGTGCGTCCCATGTATGTAGTAGCTACCTGCGTGATGACGATGACGATCGCGATGCCATACAACACATGGCATCGGGTCGTGCGTCCCTTGTAGTTTGTAGTACGTAGTAGCCACCTGCGTAACCAGCAGTATCTCCCTGTGTGATGACGATGACGCTGCCATCACGGCACACCACATGGAATGCGTCATAACGATGACCCTGATGACGATGACGATCGCGATGCCATACAACACATGGCATCGCGATCATGGTTGGCTGCTATTGGCGATATGCATGCACATGCATATCGTTTGACCACATGCAACCAACCTCCGGGAGCTTCGCCCACTCATCGGATATTCACTCCGCGGATATGCTGTTCGTGCGGCGCCGCCTGTGACGGAACCGACCACTACCTCTATGATTACCCCCTAACGAAAGAGGTAACAACAAAGATACAGCCGCGTGATTTTTACGAACAAAGGAGGTACGCGTCTTTGCTGCGATACGCGAAGAATCACGCTCGCACGGTTAAGCTTGTCGGAGACACCATCCCCGACCTCACTTGAGTGCACTTTGATTTACACGTTCACGTTTGCACAACACGCAAGGGCTACACGCCGCCCTGTAGGCGGCCTCTGCCTGCCGCATTGTCCTAATCTGCGGGTAAAACCGTGACGCCATCCTCGTTCGACGATGGCCTGCCGGGACCTCACGACTGCGTCGGTGGACTCGCCGCGGAAAGGCAACTGTGCGAGCAAGCGGACTGGTGACACGGTGTAGCACAAACGCTGTGTAATGTTTCTGTTTCCTTTTTTTTATCTTCCTTCCTTCCGCCCTGTTGGATCGATACGCGCTTATGGACGATGGACGATGCTTCAAGACGCCATGTACCCACTCGTTCAGCCGCCTCGGTGGCTCCAAGACTATGAGACTTAAAAAGACGGGGTGGGGTGTGGTATCAAAAGCCCCGAGCAGCCGCCATGTACCGAGGCGGCTGCTCGGGGCTATGTCCGTCGGCGGGACGCGGGACGGACATAGCCTGTATTGTCTTTCTTCTAGGTCCTCCGCTACCTCCTTCCTCTCTCTTTCTTTTCTTCCTCATATACCCTACCATTTCCTGCTGGGCTTGTACCAGCCAAGTCTCCTGTCATTCATTAAATGCTCCGCGAGGTATCTGTGCTCGGTGCGCCCTTAGGACACAATTGCGTTACCTTTGCCGACATTTTTTTCCCTAATTGGCTTTTTATCTAAATTAGCGCTTTGGGTATTAATTAAAACCTCTTCATTTATCTTATATTGGCTGCTATGCTTAATGCAGGTTTCCCGCACCTTTATTTTTGGATTTCTTTCTTCTTAGAGGTGGGAATGAAGTTTGGATTGGGGTGGTCACGCAGGTGTCCTAAGGCGAGCTCAGCGAGGACAGAAACCTCGCGTAGAGCGGGATTCGCCGGCAGATATAGAAAGTGAGTCGGAAAGACTAAAAGAAACGAGGCCTCACCATCGGAGCGAAACCAAGAAGAGGCAGCGAGCTGTGGAGACGGCTGACTGCCTTTTTTTTCTGCCCAAATTACGGTTCTTCTTCTTCTACTACTTCTTTTTCTTCCTCTTCTTCTTCTTCATCTTCTGCCTCTCTTCTTCCTCTTCTTCTTCGTCTTCTTCTTCTTCCTCTTCTCTTCTTCTTCTTCTACTTCCTCTTCTGCTTCTTTCTCTTCTTCTTCTTCTTCCTCTTCTTCTTCTTCTTTTCTTCCTCTTCTTCTTCCTCTCCTTCTACTTCCTCTTCTGCTTCCTCTTCTTCTTCGTCTTCTTCTTCTTCTACTTCCTCTGCTTCTTCTTCTTCTTCTTCTTCCTCTACTGCTTCTTCCTCTTCTGCTTCTTCTTCTTCCTCTACTGCTTCTTCCTCTTCTTCTTCTTCTTTTCTTCTTCTTCTACTTCCTCTTCTGCTTCTTTCTCTTCTTCATCTTCTTCCTCTTCTGCTTCTTCCTCTACTTCTTCATCCTCTTCTTTTTCTTCTTCTTCTTCTTCTTCTTCTTCTTCAGCTTCTTCCTCTACTTCTTCTTCATCCTCTTCTTTCTCTTCTTCTTCTTCTTCTTCCTCTACTGCTTCTTCCTCCTCTTCTTCTTCTTCATCGTCTTCTCTTTCTTCTTCTTCTTCCTCTTCTTCTTCTTCCTCTTCTTCTTCTTTCTTCCTCTTCTTCTTCCTCTCCCTCTTTTCCTCTTCTTCTTTCTTCCTCTTATTCTTCTTCCTCTCCCTCTTTTTCCTCTTCTTCTTTCTTCATCATCTTCTTCTTTCTTCCTCTTCTTCTTCTTCCTCTTCCTCTTTTTCCTCCTCTTTCTTCATCCTCTTCTTCTTAGTCTTCTACTTCCTCTTCTTCTTCTTCCTCCTCTTCTTCTTCCTCCTCTTCTTCTTCCTCCTCTTCTTCGTCTTCTCTTTCTTCTTCTTCTTCCTCTTCGCTTCTTCTTCCTCCTCTTCTTCTTCTTACTCTACTTCCTCTTCTTCTTCTTCTTTCTTTATCTTCTTCTTTCTTCCTCTTCTCCTTTCTTCCTCTTCTTCTTCTTTCTTCATCTTCTTCTCCTTTCTTCCTCTTCTTCTTCCTCTCCCTCTTTTTCCTCTTCTTCTTCCTCTCCCTCTTTTTCCTCTCTTCCTCTTCTCCTTTCTTCCTCTTCTTCTTCTTTCTTCATCTTCTTCTCCTTTCTTCCTCTTCGTCTTCCTCTCCCTCTTTTTCCTCTTCTTCTTCCTCTCCCTTTTTTTCCTCTTCTTCCTCTTCTTCTTTCTTCATCCTCTTCTTTCTTCCTCTTCTTCTTCTTCCTCTTCATCTTTTTTCCTCTTCTTTCTTCATCCTCTTCTTCTTAGTCTTCTACTTTCTCTTCTTCTTCCTCTTCTTCTTCTTTTCTTCCTCTTCTTCTTCTTCCTCCTCTTCTTCTTCTTTCTCTTCTTCGTCTTCTCTTTCTTCTTCCTCTTCTTCTTACTCTTACTCTTCTTCTTCTTTCTTCATCTTCTTCTTCTTTCTTCCTCTTTTCCTCTTCTTCTTGCTCTTCTTCTTCTTACTCTTCTTCTTCCTCTTCTTTTTCTTCTTCTTCCTCTTCTTCATCTTCTTCTTTCTTGCTCTTCCTCTTCCTCTTTTTCCTCTTCTTCTTCTTACTCTTTTTCTTCTTCGTCTTCTTCTTCCTATTCTTCTTCTTCATCCTCTTCTTCTTAGTCTTCTTCTTCCTCTTCTTCTTCATCCTCTTCTTTTTCTTCCTCTTCTTCTTCTAATTCTTCTTCTTCCTCTACTGCTTCTTCCTCCACTTCTTCTCTTTCTTCTTCTTCGTCTTCTCTTTCTTCTTCTTCTTCTTCCTCTTCTTCTTCTTCTTTCTCCCTCTTCTTCTTCTTCCTCTCCCTCTTCTTCTTCTTCCTCTTCTTCTTCCTCTTCTTCTTCTTCCTCTTCTTCTTCCTCTTCGTCGTCTTCTTCTTCTTCCTCCTCTTCTTCTTTCTCCATCTTCTTCTTCCTCTTCTTCCTCTTCCTCTATTTCCTCTTCTTCTTCCTCTTCGTCTTCTTACTCTTCTTCTTCTTCTTCTTCTTCTTCTTCATCCTCTTCTTCTTAGTCTTCTACTTCCTCTGTTTTGTTTTGTTTTGTTTTAACCTTCACAGAATGGCACATACCCACTCTGGGGGATTGGCCAGGATTTGGTAGTTTTAGATTTTGTGTATAATCTGAACTATGTTGACTGCTAAAGAAGAAATTAATAAATAAAAGACAATACTGTGTAATATATGAAATAAATACTGTTTTAACTGTGCGATCGTGCTAGTAGACTAGATAGCCGAATTAACCTGATCAGAACAAGCTCGAATATATTTGTTGGATTCTAACGCATTTTTTTATATGTATTCCACTTATCGAATATTTGTAGTGGTCAAGATTATAATGGAGTACGTTTAGAAGCTTGAATGTAATTGCAAACCGCATCAAAAACATCCCTTTGGCAATGTCCCAAACCTGAGGCACCAAAACTTAATATAATTTCTGCAGTTAAATTTAGGCCTATCTTTGAAAGCGCTGTAACCAGAAGTCTTCTTCTAATACATGCATATCTGCGACATGTCAAAAAATAATGTTCAATATTTTCTATTTCCCCGCAAAATTGGCAGAGGGGCGATATCGCCAGACCAGCCCTATGTAAATAAAAGTTCAAAGGGGGGCACACGGCATCGAAATCTGGTGAACGTAACTTCTGCCTGCCGAGAATGAGTCCACTGAGACTTCCAGGGAAATTTTAGATGCTGGTATTCTGTCCACGTTGTTATTGCTTCCATCCTATCAGTGCAAATGGCTAGTTTTCTATATCTGATTGCTGTTAAATGTCCTATTTCTGGAAGCACCTTGATTATTGGGCCGTCTAGTGATGCTCGCGCTAAGGAATCGGCCATTTCATTTAATTTTAACCCACAGTGACCTGGTACCCACAATAATTTTAGACGCTTCAGCTGAGGTGGAACTAAGGTGCGCAACGTCTTTACGGCTTGTGAGTTGTGTGAAGCTGTTAGAGCTGTGCACACCGAAAGGGAATCAGTCATTATGACTGCACTATTCGCATCCGTCGGGAGTTTTCGCAGCGCCATGATGATAGCTAACAGCTCAGCTTCGAAAACAGGAGTGAAATCTGGCAGCCTCAGGGCGAATGACCCGCCGAGCGAATCTGAGACAATTCCTACTCCTGCCCTTTCATCGTTCACGGACGCATCTGTGGCTATTATGTTTTTGTGTTTGAGCATGTACAATGTAATCTTCTAACCTAGCCTTTAAAGATTTGTGGGACTGAAATTTAGATTTCGGAGGGAAAATCACTTCATATTCTATAATAAAATTCCGATTTGAGCTATTATTTCCAATTACCTCTCTTATGTTCACATTTATAGCTTCCAGTTTCTTTTGTACAAAAATTATCTGTGGTGTGTGGAATCTTGGCCAATGAGCGAGAAAGAAGGAATCTGGGTCACTGATAAAGACATATACAGATCTTTGTACCGGTAAGCTGTAAAATTTTAGAAATGTTTGTACCGTTAATATGCGGAAACGACACAGCAATGTTGGCAGGCGGGCTTCCTGGTAAATCACATTATTAGCTGCAAACCTAGGGAGCCCTAGACACAAGCGGAGAGCTTCTCGCTCCAAGAGAACCAGTGGCTTAGTTTTATAAGTAGCACCACCCGAAAATAGGATACATCCGAATTCTAATATTGGGCGCATGTACATCTTATATAACATTATCATGGTGTCCCTACGTACACCATATTTTCGATTACTTATTCTGCGCAATAATCCTAAAGCGCGTTGTGCCTTAGCTGCAATGTATTCTATGTGTGGGCTCCAGTTAAGTTTTTCATTATAGATGATACCCAAATATTTGAGAGAGTCTACTTGCGGAATGGGCTCCTCTTTGTATGCAATCGAGACTGAAATTGAACCTGCTAGTGGAAACGCCAAAAGTGCGCTCTTGCTTACGTTCAGTGACATCGAAATCGACTGTAGCCATAATTCCAGCATATTCATATATATTTGCAATTTTTGTTGTAGTCCGTCAATGTCACTGTCTGCCGCAAAGAACGCAATATCATCTGCATAAATATAGGCGTAGACATCCTGACAAGTTGGTATGGAGCTCATTAATATGTTACATAGTATTGGAGATAGAACTGCTCCTTGGGGAACTCCACGATATTGTTTAAATTTTGATGAGGAGCAGCCATCTTTGACACAATAAAATTCTCTTGATTTTAGAAATTCTGCTATCCAGGCAGTCATATATTGAGGGAAACTTAAACTCTGTAGCCTGTTTAGTAAAATGAAATGTTCAACGCTGTCATAAGCCTTAGCAATGTCGAGTGTCACAATCGCAGCGTATTGCCTTCTCTTTTTAGCCAGCTGTATGCGGCTCTCTAGGTCTGCATGTGCACACCATATGGAGCAGTCAGTACGAAATCCTATTTGATTTGGTTTTAGTATTGAATTGTCTTCGATCCAGCTGGATACTCTGCCATGCAGAACCCTCTCTATGAGTTTCACCGTGTTAGAAGTCAGAGATATAGGTCTGATATTATCTATGTTATAACCTGATCCTTGTTTCTTTGGTATCGGAACTATCTTAGCAATTTTCCAGTCATAAGGAATCCAGGCATAGTTTAAAGAATAATTTATAACTTTAAGGATGTCACCAGGAGATAGCTTGAATAGAATTTTAATCATAGGCACAGTAATGCCATCAGGGCCGGGAGCAGAGGGGGGTAACTGTGTAATTACGCGGGACACTTCCGACATTGTAACTTCTTCGAA
>JALIZH010013164.1:55000-83624 GCA_030522465.1 Rhipicephalus appendiculatus
ATTTGTGTTTGTTTTACAGCGAAAGCTGTTATGAGATCACAACAAGGGTCGTTTCTGCGCCGTAGTTGTCCGCCGCCGCCGCCGGTGTCCGTAACCAATATCGCACAAAATAGGAAAAAAACTAAATATATAAAGCCCAGCACTCTACCACTGAGCTACGCCACTGCTTGAAACTGCGGTGCAAACTGACCCTAGGCAGGCTTCATATCTGGTAAGGAATCACGTTAACATGTGTTGTAAAGCGTTTTAGAGCAGTAAAGTAAGAACCACGCATCACACAATGCGAATTGCGTAACGAGTGGGTCGTTCAATGCTCCAACCCATTACAAAAGCCTGAGGCATAATTCTTCATCGTCGTCAGCCACAGCATCAACAAAGTGCACATAATTCGTTACAAGAGTGTAGCGGGCACCGCGCTTTTCTGAAGAATGACGAAGAATGGCATAGTAGACGCTTCCCCACTACACAAAAATTATGATCATTTATTGCGTAGTGGGTATTATGCAAGTGGGCTTGTAGTAGTCGCCCCAAGAGAGTTTAAAAAAGGCTAAAGGCCCCTCTCCCAGCTTTCGCTGTGGCTGTGCTGCGTCTTCTGCGCAGGCCTGGCGGTTTTTTTACAACACTCTTATGCAAGTTTTACACATTTCTGAAAACATTTCCCAATCTACCAGATGTGCTCTGGAACGAGCGCATTCCGCTACTACGGCGTAACCAACTTAAAAGGTACATGAAGTAATGTAGGATTCGAACTTGGCACGCATATGATCAATCGCAGTAATTAGGACGATAAAATAGACAAATAATAACTGCTTAAACTCACGAACTAAAAGTTAGTCAAAGCATAGGAACAGACAAAACAATCTTGAGAACAAGAAAACAAGACAGTAAAAACATAGTATCCGCGGTCCAGAATAAACGTCATGTTGACCTTTAGCGAGGGGCGTGCAACAATGTATCGCGTTATGATAACCGTCACCAAATGTTTTCCAGGAAATAATAATAATACTTAAGAAGAACGCAATATTCTGGATACAAATGTAAATTCTGCTTTGTTGTGCTTCTTCCATGTGGGCATGCGCTGCGTTTGTTCGTCCACCATTACGATCTCGCTGACCTTTAAATTTCTTGAGCGATGTGTGGGACGAAAGGCGAAGTACCAATGCGGCACACTGATTCAGGACGAGCTGCATGACGCCTGCAATGGGGGGAATTCGTTCCGCATCGGTCATCATTTAACAAGGTTGGACACGCACACACGCAAAGGGTGCTTCTTTCCAACCCCACTTTCCGCCCCGTTTGTCCCTGTGAAAAGGGAAGCGGGTGGCAATCTCTGGGAGATAACCCCGCTGTAGCGCTGTCGCGGGGCTGAACCGCCGAAGCACGGCGCCTATTGCAGGCGCTTCTAAGGCTAACGACATGCGCATATGGAGCGCATCGAATTGCCGCGCGAGCGCTAGGCGTTCGAGTGCAAAATTGGACATTGGGTCTATCAAGGCGAAAGCCTTTAATGTCTCATGCTCATGTCCGTCCGGTGTCCGTCCGTCCGGTGTCCGTCCGGCGTCCGGTGTCCGTCCGTCCGTCCGTCTGTCCGTCTGGTGTCCGTCCGTCCGTCCTTCTGTCTGTCCGGTGTCCGTCCGTCCGTCTGTCCGTCCGTCCGGTGCCCGTCCGGTGTCCGTCCGTCTGTCGGTCCGGTGTCCGTCCTTCCGTCCGGTGTCCGTCCGTCCGTCGTTCCGTCCGTCTGTCCGTCCGTCCGTCCGTCCGGTGTCCATCCGTCTGTCTGTCTGTCTGTCCGTCGGTCCATGTCCGTCCGTCCCGTCCATCCGAGCTCTGGCACGGAGCCAGGTGGCCGCCGGGATGCGCAAACAGACGCCGGTCGCGTCGGACTCTACAGCGCTCGCTCTTTGCTTGCGTAGCTTCGCTGTGCCCAGCGTTTGCAATCATTCTGACCGACGCCGTCTCAATGGACACAGCTGTTCACGGAATACACCTTCGAATTTACAAAGGGCCCGTCAATTTAAGCGCTGGAACGCTATGGCGTTTGCACGATGCACAAAGCGCCAGAAAATACTAACGCATGCGAACGGAGGGATTAGTCTCGCGTCTCGCTGCGACTCGCGGTAAAAAATTAAAAAAGAAAACACGCACCCATTCGCTTTGTGTGTTATCCCACTGAGAGTGTAAAAGAAAAACGCGGTAAAAAATTAAAACAGAAAACACGCACCCATTCGCTTTGTGTGTTATCCCACTGAGAGTGTAAAAGAAAAAAAGACATGGCATAGTCTGTGGAACGGCCACACGCTTTCGCCGAACACACTTTAGAATGTACAAAGTGTCCTTCAATTTTTTTGCCAGTCTTGTCTGTAGCAGCATGTCTTAGGTAGCACTCAGTGGCGTAGCCAGGAATTTTGTTCGGGGGGGCGGGGGGCTCGCGTGTCAACACTATATATATATATATATATATATATATATATATATATATATATATATATATATATGAACAAGAAAGAAAATACGACTTTCGTTGGTTTGACACTGTATATTCTTACTAACGTTTCGTCTGGTGGACCAGACTTTGTCAAAGTCTGGTCCACCAGACGAAACGTTAGTAAGAATATACAGTGCCAAACCAACGAAAGTCGCATTTTCTTTCTTGTTCATAATTCTATCGGGATCCGCGTGATTCTTCTCCCACTACTATATATATATATATATATATATATATATATATATATATATATATATAGAGAGAGAGAGAGAGAGGGAGATACGTATTTGCTTCTCCAGCATTTTAAATGTTGTCTTCGTTGCATGATCGCGCTGTGACAGCACAAAGTCTGTTAAAAAACCGCCAGGCCTGCACAGCCACAGCGAAAGCTGGGAGAGCGATCCTTTCTAGAGCCTTTTTTAACCCTTTGAGACGCTATGTACACAATTGTGTACACCACTTGTTTTTGCTATTTGTATCAACTAAGGGCTATGAAAGAGCAAGATATATCGAGCTATGGATGAATGAAGCCCCCCTGCTTAATAAATTTGTCTTCATTTGACTTCATTTTGCAGTGTACTTTTGCATTTGATCACTTTTCTGAAGGCACTACCACGTTCGACGAGTCATTCAACGGGCCGCTTTCTGCGAGCGATGTGAAAACTAACATTTTCCTATGCTCAAAATATAGTGCAAAAATGAATTTGCACTATATTTCTTGACTGAGATTTCAATCTATTTGTGCCAGAACAGAACATGAATGACGTCAAAATAAACAGATATTTAATTACAACTTAATTACAATTTTTCACTATAACACACGTAAATTGGCATCTAAAGACATTATTTTTGTTGCAATAGCATATTGAGTGCCTTCAAATAACGTTGTATCGATTTGACACATTCAGAGACAGTTCTTCATAGGCGGCGTCTGAAAGGGTTAAACATTCTTGGGGCAACTACAACAAGCGCACTTGCATGGTACCCACTACGTCATAAATCATCATAATTTTTCTGTAGTGGGGAAGCGTCTACTATGCCATTATTCGTCATTCTTTAGAAGAGCACGGTACCCGCTACGCTCTTGTAACGCATTATGTGCACTTTGTTGATGCTGTGGCTGACGACCCACTCGTTACGTAATTCGCATTGTGTGACGCCTGGTTGTTACTTTACTGTTCTAAAACGCTTCACAACACACGTTAACGCGATTGCTTACCCGACATGAAGCCTGCATAGGGTCAGTTTGCACCGCAGTTCCAAGCAGCGGCGTAGCTCAGTGGTAGAGTGCTGGGCTGCCACGCAGAAGACCCGGGTTCGATTCCCATTCGGTCATAGGTGTATTTTTAATTTATTTTTTTTCTTATTTCGTGCAATATTGGACAATGCATAGTTTTTCTTTTCCTTTACACTTCTCATCGTTCACAGCACCTGTCCGGTGAAACGTGCCCGCTTGCCATTGCGGAGGGCTGCCCAAGTGAACTAACGAAAGTCTATGCAACCCTGGAAACGCAGTACATTCTTTCGAACCCATTCGGAAAAGTGAACGTTGTTTAAGTGGCATTCTAGTACCACGGCGCTTTTTCATCCACGGGTTGTGCTAGTACTACCGAAACTCTACATTTCGCGCTTAATTCTACTGACATGACGTTGCTGCATCACACGTTTCCTGAGAAAAAGGCCCTCATAATTTTCCTCTCCGGCTGTTCACCTTGTACAATAGTTCCACCAGGATCTATCACGCACCGCAATCGTCATGTATTTTTGCATGATTACGGAAAATAAATCTTACTACGACTTTGGAATATGAAAGCTTCATGTGGAAAAGTTCGTATACTTACGTTACAATCACTAGCTCATTTAACTTGAGTCATGTGAAGAAGCCATTTAGATAACAGAAATTTATTACTGAAGATATAAATTATAATAGAAAATAATGCACTAAATTTAAACCTGGCTATATTTCGCTGTGCATCTGTATGCTCTAGTTTTTCAGTTCATGTTCGGAAATCCATCTTCATAATCGATCGAACAGAATTCACTGCAAACGTCACAATTATCTTAGTTTCGAGAAGCTAATTGATCAAAATATGTTGAAAACAGTGATCGAATCAATTTTTGTGCTGTGTGCGCATGTTTTTTTGTTTGTTTTTTTTTACCCGCTATACTTCGCACTGTTAGAATAAACTCACCCGCGAAATCTGCCAGCTTACTATTGAAGAAAGCAGTAACGAAGAGCGGCGTTACGCGTAGCGGGCTTACATACATATATGGGCCTTGTCATAGACACAGTGATTAAGTTTACCTTCTGGTAGTGCACATTGTAACGCAATACTACGTAAGTTTGTCTACCCACCAGACAGTTTTATCCACCTTTCCACCTGACGTCCCACTAAAAATATATACTGCTATGTTTTCTTAGAAAGTGCAACCAATAGCATTTATTTGCATGAAAACTAAGCAAGCGTTCACACTGATTGCAAACCTTAATAATGCGTGGTGCATGTATTGCTGAGATGAACTGCCGGTCAGCGAAATTATGACCTGTTTCTGTGACCGCAAACGAGTCACTAAAACCAGAAGTGAAATGTAAAATTTCCTTTGGAATATAGGATGCTACCTGACGCTACTTAGACGACGCGATGTTTTGCGAATGAGCTCCTATCATATTGTTTCGTTTCCAGAGTTGTATAGAGATCTATTGACGTGCTGTGTGACATTAACTTTTTACGCAGTACCTTTCAACACCACTTATCCCAAAACATTACGCTACTGAGTCACGAGACAACGTAGCTCAGATAGACAGCTGCGGTTCTATGGAATGCACACAAAATATAGATTTTTGTTGACCTCGTGATACTCGCACTTATTAAAGACAAAAAATACAAAGCAAAAAAAAAACTTTCAAAGCGCAAGCCACCGCGGAGGTACAGTATAGTTGCGGTGCTCGACTGCTGACGCGAATGATGTGGGTTCCATCCCGGCCGCGGTGGTAGCATTTTTATGGAGACGAAATGCTTGAGGCCACTATAAGTGCGCGTGCCTCCATGATTTAAGTGCTTGTTAAGGAACACAAGCGGTGGACATTTTCGTGCCTGATAACCATACCGTGATTCTGGGCGCGTCAAACTCCACAAATTATTGTTATTAGTAGTATTGCGAAACGCCGGGCTAACTGAGCTCTAAATAACAACGCGGTATAAATGGAACTATACTAGCCAGATCATACATATGTGGCGCTTTTCTTGTGAAAAAGCCAAGTACGCTCTAACTGAAACTGAAAAAAACAGAGCTTTTTGCTACGGACAATATGGTCGGGCCAGCTCCAACATCTGTTTCGCTAGTGCGCTCATGTCACCGAAATACCTCAAATCTATATTGCGGCTAAAATCTATGTAGCCTACTATCGTGAGTATTCCAGAGTAAAATTTGTATTTGGCGTTTACAGAATGTAACATTTCATTTGGGCTTGACTTAGCTCGTAAAAGATGTCTACATCACAGTAAATGAACGATACAGCAATATTTTGCGACAACATTAACACCATGCTTGTGCTTCCGTCGGTGCCGCCTTTTGTTGCATTGGCGTAACGACGTTAACTAGACTTGTAGAACGAGTGGTCCTACCAGGGAAAATGTGTCATTATGGACTGTCGGCAGCGTTTTGTCGTTTTTGGCATCTTGAGGGTCTTCAGAAAAAGGCTTGGTTGTTTGTTTCTTTCTTTCTTTCTTTGTTCGTTTATTTATTTGTTTCTTTGTAGCCTGAAAACTGTTTCAGCTCTTCTTCATCTTCTTCTTAGCTCATTTGATATCGCGCCGTTTCGGATTGCTTCTAATTCTTCAAGGAATAAAGTGGTGCCCAGTATCTTCATTTCAGTTGTCTTCTATTTCAAATATACCGTCTCGGAGTGAAAGAAGGTCATGATATGCAGCGCAAAGGTTGTCGAATAAATGCAATAGAGGAAAGATACTAGGACCGAAACAAAAGAGTTTGGACCCGGTCACGTTGGTTGTTTTGGTCGTGTCTGTTGAAGCAGCACAGATTTAATGGATCTGACTCAGTTTGATAAAAGCAGATAACGGATTTCGTTGATTTTTTTAAATTCAATGCTACATTTTTGGGTTCACGTTACGGTGAGGAATTGTCCCATTTTGATTACAATTCGTTTAAAAGAGAAATATACTTTGAGACGGTTTACGCTCCCGTGAAATCTAGCCCTTTACTGATTCGGTTATTTAAAAAAAAAACGCCACATATATAGCAAAAGACAGTCATCATGCTTTGGCCGAAAGAGGGCTGTTCGAAGCACTATCACCGTTAGAAGGAAGTAACTTTGGCAAAGCAGGATTGCTAGTACATTATAGTCTCCTTAGCAGCGTCGTCGATGTGGATTCGCTTCTCGGACAGTGAAAAAAAAATTCCAAAGATCGAAAATGTTCCAAAAATCGACCTCAAAAATGTCAGCTCACTGGCAACACTGAATACATCAGAGCAACTTTGAGGTCAGAGTGGTCAGTTAAGGAGTGAATCAAGGGTGCTCTCCCCGCACCCTTATTTATCCACTGGGGAGATGTACTCCCCGCTGATAGGGGTACCCTAGCAGCCCAAATTAGTAGATGCCTTTTGTTCTAAGAATATCGTGCATTGCCGGGACAAAATACGCGGCCCGCGGACCCCTTGCTAGCAGCCCGCGCCTTCAGACAGAATAGTCTTGCGAGTTTGCTAAATAGTATTCGCAATATTTTCTCGCTTAATACGTAAAATAGCTCTTTGTTCAGCCAACCTACAGAGACGGGACTGGTCTCAAGTGTTCTGCGCGTGTGCGCGAGGCGCCCCATGCGCTCATGATAAGTTGCGACATGACCGTGAAACTAAACCGCCATATTTCACAATCGGCGTCCAGATTTTAGTCATTCTGAAAATTAGTATCCATATGTTTTCCGAGACCTGATGTCAAATACCCTTCTGAAATGACCTATGCAGGAAAGGATTTCTTTCAGGAGGCAACGTTTGGTGACATTTTGATTCAAACTCTCTGCCCCCCCCCCCCCCCTGAATCCACCAGCGCTCGTGGGACTAAATTTCATTACTGCGGCCCGCTAATTGAGGTTTGTTGGAGGCCTCTTCTATATATATGTTAATCCAGAACGTCCTGCGTATGAACAATAGTCACCCCTTCGCGGTGACACGGCTAAAGTGACAATACAAGGCACTACGCCTTCTTTTGTAGGATATTTCTTACGGTATCATGCGCTGCACAGCCAGATACAGGACCGCCAGGGGTCGGCAATGTTCACACCGAAGTGTCTTTTCGACTGCGAAAATTTTTTCTGGATTTTTTTTTAATCATCCTGGATTTTAGAAAAAAATCCTGGATGATTTCCGGCGCAGCTAGCTCTTTTAGTCGGTGATACATCACAATACGAAAACATTTCGGGGGGGGGGGGGGGGGGGGCTGAAGACCCATAAGCCCCCCCCCCCCCCCTGGCTACGCCCCTGATATATATATATATTGTTACACCTAACATACATCATTTCATCATGCTAACCACTGATAAGCGATCATGCATCGGCCTATACCTGTTACATAATAAAAATATCTTAAGTAAACTATATATTAATTATGTCATTAATTATTATTAAGACCAGGTGCATTAATTATCAGAAGCCAAACACAACGCCCCAATACTGTATTGCAGGCCATCGACTGCATTATAATTCTGCCCCTTGGGACTATGAAGCGGTTTAGTATAACCTGCCCTATGATGGTCCAAGGGGGGAAGATACCGTTCCATAAAATTAGCACTATTGCCATAAGCGTGCGCAGGGTTCCCCTTCAGGGCGGGCCCAGGTTCGTCGCAGCGCCCCCCCCCCCTCCCTATTACGTCAATGTATGGGGCTGACTTTGCACCCCCCTGTCGCCCCCCCCCCAACAATGTATAAGGCTGGCTTTGCTTGCATAATGTATAAGGCTGACCTGCACGGTGTGCAGGTCTCTTCTCGCCCCTTGCATATTGCAACTTTTCGCCAAAACCAAAAATAAAGAAACTTAAGACTAAAATGAATAAACTATCTTTGTCATGGAAGATCAGCGCCTTAAGATTATGTAAAAAATTGTTTTTAGTAATTCCTCAGAACAGTAATTTTATACAAATTATTTAGCGCGACACAGTTTCACTTGGGTGCCCAAAGTTCGAAGCGCCCTCTAGGCAACACAAAATTTTTTGCGAGAAATAACGCCTCAATACCTACTTATCACATTCACATATACCTGGACAATATTCTTCAGCAGAATCGGAGATGGTCGAAAATTGACCTGGTACACTTGATATGGAATGACCCATACATATATATATATATATATATATATATATATATATAAGCCACGAAGAACAACAATTCAGAAACAAAAATGCCCCCCACCTCCCAGAAGGGAATCGTGAGGAAATGCGAATGCATTTCTTGCGCTGACACCGACTTCTGCCATCGCCTTGAGAGGCGCCCAGCCAGCGAACGGTCGAGAGTGAAGCGCGAGAGGACGGGAGATTGGGGCGCAGGGAGGAGAGAGAGCGAACGGCGAGAGAAGGAGCGGCGAAGCACTGGGCCTACCCTCTCCTACACTCTCTCGCACCACATGCTCCGGTTGCTAGGGGCGAGGATAAGCGCGCGCGCCCGCAGCGGTTGCTATGGGAGATGGAGTGAGAGCGGAGAGATAACACCTGCCGGCGCACGGACAACGCCGGACAACGCCGGATGCCTGACATAGCCCGACCAAGAAATGCATTCGCATTTAAAATGTTTTTCGACGTGCGGAATCGAGCGAGCGACCTCTCGCTCCGCAGCACGTGGCGATAACCACAGATCCACGAAAGCACACGTCCTTCGACATAGTAACGGCAAGTTATTTATATACACCATTTACCTCTGGCGGTACTTAGATCTCGGGGGCAATATCAGCGTGTTCGCAGCATTACCAGCGAGATGGCACGAATGGCGCACTCGGAGCCCCGCTTCTATAAACGTGTACTTTGTCCTACGGTGCGTGGTCGCCCGCTTATCTCACGGTAGGGGAGAATTTTACGCCTTGAGATTTCACCGGAACGATTGCGTTGTAGTTACAAGCACACGAAGGTCATTTCGATCGCTGCAGAGTCCCCGTTTGCGAAAAGAGCGCGCTGTTCAAACACAGTGAAGCAACAACTGTGAGACTATTTACTTCGCGCTCATCCTGCGCATACCTGCGCGTACACGTTTCGTGCGTCCTCTGAGTCTGAGAAACGCGTTGAGTGTCGAGCTGTGAACGTTGGTAGTTCGCGCTCGTCCTGTGTTTGTTATTTTCGTGCGTTCTTTCTTCTTGAGCAGCGCGCTGCACGTTTCGATCTGATTGCCGTTCTTCGCGTGACATTCGAATTTGTTGCTATCGCATTCATTGCTTCGCCATTGCGGCGAAATTGACTTTTTTAAACCTCATGACTTGACTTTTTTAAACCTGATGTGAAGCCTCAACTTCACATCAAGCAGTTAATCCAGGGCAAGAACTAAAAGTTCTACAAATATAGAGTTAATATCAGTTGGGGGGCTCAGCACAAAAAAAAAATCACGCCATACCACGAAGTGAATGATGATGAGTGGGCGAAGCTCGATCGTTTTCATCCATGGCAGAAAGCGAATGTGTGGTCTGGAACGCGCTTATACTTCATGGTCATCAGCGTCATCGTCATCGTTATCACGTGTAGTGGGTAGAATCCACTATACTGGAACGGGCTTATACGTCATCGTTATCACGTGTAGTCGGTACATTCCACTATACTGCGTCGTCGTCATCTTTATCACGTGTAGTGGGTACATTCCACTATACTGGATTGCGCTTATACTTCATCGTTATCCCGTGTAGTGGGTACCTTCCACTACACTGCGTCATCGTAATCTTTATCACGTGGAGTGGGTACATTCCACTACACGTGGCTACCTACCTACCTACCTACTACTACTACGACTACAGAGGAGGGACAGACCCACACCCTTAGGAGCTTCGCCCCTAAAAAGCAATAAAGTTTCAGTGACGTTTCCCTCTGTGAACTCGGCCGATACACAATCGAACGGGTGCCGTGGAAATAGCATGAGCTCTGCATGTGTTCTTTGTTTAAATCAAACACCTTTACGGCTCCAGGTAGATCAGGTTGATGATACTTTGACTGCCGGGCAGAATTGCAGGTCCAAGATGAATAGTTTCAAGTTTCAAGTTTCAAGTTTATTTCCAACAACATCAAGTCGGAGGTCCTTAGGCGAAAAGATGTCAGGAGACATCTTGAGAGAGCCCAAGGACCCGTTTACAAGCAGCAGCAATTTACAAAAATATAGCACAAATCACTGTACATACATAGGCCAAAATAAGAGCTTAATTCTTCTCTTTCCTTTTAGTGAAAAAAAAAATTAAACAACAATTTTACATGGGTGACAAAATCTAGCATGCACACGCGCAAAAACAACAATTTTATACAAAAAGAAAACAAAATGTGTAAAAAGCATAATAACAAAAGATAGAAGGTGATGTTCAAGCAGATGCTATATCTCTAACAACATACTTGGCACATGCCTCTTGAATTTACGTTCAGGCAGTTCGAAGTCGATAATAGTTAAAAATTTGTTCAATATTGTTGGTATCTGGTATTTTAGTAGGCATTCTCCGTAACGTGTGCGAGAAAAGGGAACTGGTATGGGTTGATTTCGGAGAGTGTATCGGCCGGAGCTCTCAAGTGAATGCTGATGAAGTTTCTTTTTCTGAATATAAAGTATTAGTTTATATGGGTAAAGGTCACTTGCTCTAGTAAGATCATGATTTATAAAGAGCTGATGAGTAGGTAGTTCGCTAGGAAGCCCAAAAAAAATTTCAAATATTCTAAGAACTTTTTTTTTGTAATACCTCAAGTTTGTTGAGGTTCTGAGCAGACGTTTTTGCCCATACTAGTGCGCAGTAGCATAACCGAGAATAGAAATGGGTGTAGTATATAGCCTTTTTAAGCCATAATGGTACAAGGTCTGACAGCTTATACATGCAGCCCACAGTTTTGCTTAATTCAGAGGCAAGTTTGGATACATGTGTATTCCATGACATATTTTCCTCAAACCATACTCCTAGAAATTTTTGCGTTTTAACACACTCCAGCGTGGTGCCCTGAAAGGAGAATTTCAGCGTAATGCATGGCTTATTAGTAGGCCTAAATATAACCTATTTTGTTTTACTTGCGTTTAAGTCAAGCTTGTTTTCATGGAGCCATAGTTACAGATGTCTTAAATAATTAGTTACAGTAACTTGAAGATCGGCCATCGTTTCAGCACTGAAAAAGGCATTCGTGTCATCTGCGTACATCACTAGTTTTTCTGTGTAAGGGATATTACATATATCATCTATATAAAGTATAAATAACAAGGGTCCTAAGATAGAACCTTGTGGAACGCCTTGCTTAAGTTCGGTTTCTGCGGACGCTAAGCTTCCGAGTTTAACATATTGTTTTCTATGAGATAAGTAATTCATAATAAGTTTAAGAGCAGCGCCACGCATTCCGTAGTCAAATAATTTTTCCTCTAGAATGTCATGTTTTATGCTATCGAAGGCCTTCCTCAGGTCCACGAACAGTCCTACTGTATATAGTCTTTTTTCAAAATTATTTAGTATCTCCTCTTTTACGTTTAATAGGGCTAATTCAGTGGACTTTCCTTTCTGGAAACCATACTGAGCAGGGTTTATTATTTGATACTTAGAAAGAAAGTTCCTTAGTCTACAATTTATAGCACTCTCAAATACCTTCGATAGCACTGGCAAAACAGAAACTGGCCTATAATTAGAAATTTCATTTAAAGCACCGCCTTTGTGCACAGGACATACACGCGCAAGCTTGAGTTCAGAGGGGAAAATACCGGAAACGAACATGCAATTTATAATATGAGCCAAGGGCTGCGATATAAGGTCCGCAACGTGTTTCAAGGGCGCAGCGCTTAATTCATCAGCGCCTATTGCGACATTGTTGCGTAGTCTAATTATCGAGCTGTGTACCTCTGAAGGTGTCACCGGACTTAGACTGATTGTGTTAGGCTGTCTCGTTCTACGGGTAATCCTTTCTTGCGTACGATGTCCTGAAGGAGGCACATAATCACCGGAATGGGCAAAATATTCGTTCATAGCCGTAATAGCTGAATCGTCGCTCATGTCCTGGGAGAATGCTTTTACATTAATACGCATTTTACTTTCGGTAAATTGTCCCAGGTTATTCACTTCGTTCCACAGTTTACGAGAATCATTATAAATCCTGGCGAAAAGGCATTCATAATAAATCTTCTTAGCTTTGCGTATGTCGGCATTTAGCTTATTGCGATACGTTTTGAATTCTTTCAGCACTTCTAGGTCACGTGTTTGAACAAACTTATGATACATTTTGTTTTTTGTTTTGATTCTTTTGTGAAGGTTCTTACTGATCCATGGTTTGCGAATTTTCTTTTTCCTTATTGTGTGTAACACCATAGGAAAACTGTTATCATAACATGCTTTCAGATAGCGCGAGAAAGCGCTATATGCGCGATCTGAATCTTGCTCTGTGTACACAAAAGACCAGTCCGTAAGGGCAATTTCCGAGTGAAATTTTTCTAGGGTGAACTGGTTTATCAGGCGGTACGTTGTTTTTTCATTGTACCGAGGCTTATTTGTTGCAGTGGAAAAAACAGTAAAAACAGGTAAATGGTCACTAAGGTCTAGTGAAAATAAGCCTGTAAAAGTTTTACTCGCCGGCACGTTTGTGATACAGACGTCCAGAAGAGTGGCGCTATGGTCCGTGATACGGCTAGGTATATCGACAGTGTTCACGCAACAATAGGTGGACAGAATAGTCTTAAACTGCATGGTGGCCACGTCATCGCTTAGCATGTTGATATTTACGTCACCCATCAGAAAAAATGGCACGCGGAACAAGTGAAGCTTAGATATAATGGTTTCAAAAGTAGCGAGAAAATCAGACTTGCTGCCTGCGGGTGGCCGATACACTGCAGTAACTAGAACATGTGGTAAACGGATTGTAAGACATTCAATGGTAGTGGTCACAAAGGTTAGCTCATCAACAATATCATGAGCAATACAGTCCTTCACGTACAAAGCAACTCCTCCGCCACGACTACTAGTCCTGGTAACACCATTGTATCTGTAAGACTCTAGTTGTGAAGGACTGTCATTAGGAGCGAGCCATGTCTCGGAAAGCAAAAGCACATCGAATTTTATACCTAAGGAATCAAGGAACATGCTGAGATCAGAAACTTTACTTTTAATACTGCGCACATTCAAATGTAATGCACTGAAGTGTCTTTCAATATGCGTGACCACTTTGTTAAAACTGTCTGCATCATGGTATTGACAACTGTCAAATAACGCCATTTCGCAGCAGACCGTATCAATTTAGAAGTGCCAATGTGATGCCTAGCGGCACATTTTTTCCAAATCATCGCGTTCAGCAATTCTCAGCACCTCTGATGATTCCGTTTTTCTGGCAAAAATTTTTCCATTGCGCGTCCACACGTACTTCCATCCAACGTCACGCTTCTTAGCTATGGTGGCACCTAGGAGTTGTTTCCCAAGCTGGGTTAGGTTTTCATTCACAAATATAGGATCGGTTGACTGGAAACCAATTTTGTTCGCAGAAAGACGCGCCCTCTTGGCTTTGGCCAAGACAGCATTTCGTTTCTCCCGGCGAACAAAACGTACAATGATATTCTTCACATCAGGATTTTTAGTTCCCATTCTGTGACAAATATCAATATCTGTGGAAGTGATTGGTTCCCCGACTGCCGAGCAAATATTCTGGACTACTTCGGAAGGGTCACCTTCAATGGGCACGCCCTTGATTTCAAGGTTGTTTGCTCTGGTATACGCCTCCAAGTCCTCAACTTTCATGCGTAATTTCTTCGTTTCTATCACGAGAATATCGTTTGCCTTTCGCGCATCTGCGAGTTCTTTACGCAACGATTTTATCTCTTCGGCGAGCGGCTTAATGTCATCACAGACTGCACTACAATAGTCCACACTTTTTTTAAAATCGCGAAGTTCCTTCCGTATCTCTCGCTGAAATACGTCTAGTTCCTTATTCATCCTTCAACAAGACAACAGCAAGCGGACACAACGCAGGCAATGGTGCTTGGCAGCAGTGCTAGCAATAATACAATTGAGTTGCAGTAGTGAAATTCTCACCTGCGTACAGAGAATACTTGTTAGCGACGTGAAGCTTGCGAGCACTGCTGCCAAACTGCTGTCAGAGCGGAAGTTCCTGGCTTATAAAGTGCTCGTGTTCTGGGGACTCGTCATCCGCGCAGGCGCAATTTGCTCCGCGGCCACTTCCTGTCGATAGGCGTAGAACTGCACTGTATGTCGTCACAAGGTGCGCCGATTAGGCTGTCCGAGCCAGTGCTCTCGTCGGTAGTACTGCTTGCAATGTGCGGCGATAAGGATCCCAGGAATATGGTCAGCTGCGTACAGAGAATACTTGTTAGCGACGTGAAGCTTGCGAGCACTGCTGCCAAACTGCTGTCAGAGCGGAAGTTCCTGGCTTATAAAGTGCTCGTGTTCTGGGGACTCGTCATCCGCGCAGGCGCAATTTGCTCCGCGGCCACTTCCTGTCGATGGCGTAGAACTGCACTGTATGTCGTCACAAGGTGCGCCGATTAGGCTGTCCGAGCCAGTGCTCTCGTCGGTAGTACTGCTTGCAATGTGCGGCGATAAGGATCCCAGGAATATGGTCAGCTGCGTACAGAGAATACTTGTTAGCGACGTGAAGCTTGCGAGCACTGCTGCCAAACAGTTCGTGAGGGTATCAATTTTTGAGGCGGCAGAGGAGCTCGTCTAGTGTTGTATAACTGGAGAAGGGATTTTCCGAGGAACATAACGTTCTTTTCGAACTGAACGCTACCCCAGCCCTCATTTCAAGTACACGGTGTGCGCACAGCTCTGGACGTGTGCGCCAGAGCACGGTCCCACATGCTAGGTGCCGCCACTTGCTCCAGGAGCGACACAGGACGAGAAAGCTGCGAAGAAAATGAGTCAAACGTTAAGAGATTTCATCGTAATAACATTTTTAGCGCAGACTAACACACGGACAAAGAGAGGGAACGACACCAGCGCGTTAAGAGATTTTTTATTCTTCGATCCGAGACTCCGATGCGATTATGAGGTACGCCGTAGTGTGTGACACCTGAATAAGGCACGGTGTCGCACTGCTAAGCTCGATGACGCGAGTTCGATTCCCGGTGGCGGCAAATCAAAAGCTCTACTGCCGTCATTATGAGTGCGTTGCAACTTGCAGATTTTCTCCATTGATGACTTCAAAGATTCTTTTACTCCCTGTAAGTGAAGCGACAAACTAGATGCAACTAGATGCAACCTTCTGCTAAATAACCCTCTGCTTGTTGATTGGATTGGTAGGTTTCTTTCAAATCGCCGCCAATACGTATCTTTTAACACTTTCCATTCGTCCGAAACACACGTATCTTCCGGAGTTCCCCAGGGATCCGTGCTAGGGCCCTTACTTTTCTTACTGTACATTAATGACCTACCAGGCGTAGTTTCCACTAAAATTCGTCTTTACGCGGATGATTGTGTTTTGTATCACGTAATCAATTCACCTGATGATCATCATACACTCAATGCTTCATTCTTAAACTTTTGCAGGTGGTGTCAGAATTGGCAGATGAACATTAATTTTCAAAAGACACCTGCCATGTGTTTTAGCAGGCAGAAAAACCCATCAACGTTTAATTATTCTTTCAACAATTATGTAGTACAGCGGGTCCCACAATATAAATACCTCGGCCTCCTTTTCACCACAAACTTATCATGGTCTCACCACATCGACATAACTTCCAACAAAGCTTTGAAAAAACTCGGATATCTTAACCGTTCGTTACGTTTAGCCCCAAAGGAAACGAAACTATTAACATACAAAACCCTCGTGAGACCAATCCTTGAGTATGGCGCCACTGTATGGCACCCCTACAAAATAGGTGATATAAAACGCATCGAATCAATCCAGAAAAAAGCCATTCGTTTCATTTACGGACGCTATGACCGTAATTTTTCACCATCATCTCATCTAACCCATCTTGGTTTAACTTCACTTTCGAAAAGACGCGACATCGAGTCTCTGAAACTTTTCCACTCTTTCTTCAGTTCGCCACAATAATCATTACCAACAACTACATAACACCTGCCAAAACAACATCCACCAGAAACAGCCATGCACTCAACGTATCTGCGTTTCATCATCGCACAGACTTTTTCAAATACACTTTTTTCCCCCCGAAGCATTGAAATTTGGAATACCATACCTGGTCACATTCGTTTGTTACACAAAGATGAATTCTTAAACGCACTAAAAGACGGTATACTCTGATCCTCGCTTGTTTAATTATGTTGTTTATATTATTCCGTTTATAATAATTTCCTATTCCTCTGACTTGCCATTGTTTGTATTTATCTCACCTGTTTACGGTTTTCTTTTGTTACTCTTGCTCTGTACCCACTCCTGCGATAGCCCTGTAATCGGGCTGCGGTATGTGAAAATAAATAAATAAATAAATAAAAATAATATGTGGAGTTTTACGTCCCAAAACCACCATATGACTATGAGAGACGCCTTAGTGGAGGGCTCCGGAAATTTTGACCATCTGTTGTTCTTTCACGTGCAATAACATCGCACAGTACACGGGTCTCTACTGTTTCGCCTTCATCGAAATGCGACCGCCGCCGCCGGGATCGAACCCGCCACCTTTGGGTCCGCAGCCGAGCACCGTGGCCACTGTTACAACTAGGCGGACGACTAACGAGATGTCAACAGAACCAATTTTTCGGTGAGCATGAAAAGGAAACACTACTTTTTGTTTAAAACGGAAAAGACCGATATCTACTGATATTTTGCAAGACATAAGTATTAAATGACGCTTTGTAAAAAATAGCTAACATGTAATGTTGTTTAGGAGCGCAGATATTTGGGTGAGCTTGTACTGATTCATAAAGGTACTTAGGAGAGCAAAACAGGCAAGATACACTAGAAGGTCAGACCGGTCGCTGCCAGAATATTAGGCTAAAAGAGCACCATAGCTCCCTAAAAGGTGCCCCCCTCATCACACCTCGCGCGTCACTGTCGAAATTGGGGGATGCAATCCCGACCTGAACAAAACCACCTTTCTTTTCCGGCACCGAAACAAGACAACAAGAGAATTAATCGAAGCCTTCCATACCCACAAAAATGCTTCCATGTTGGTCAGCCATCCGTTTATTAACATATACTTATTAGTGAAGTGGCTTGCGCTGGGAATAGACCAGCAGCAGCCACGCGCAAGCTTGGCATGGCCAGGGTCGTTTTCACCAAAGTTGTTTCTTCTCTGTCTTGCGGACCTCATGCGCAGGAGGTAGTTGTTTGGTTCTTGTTTTAAATGCGAAGCATTTCTTAGCGAAACTTCGGCGACTTTGAGCGTATCTATCTCCTGGCCGTATCGTTAATGGGATTTATGCCAAAATTGGTATGGAATAACATGACTGTATGACGAACAGGAGTGACTGGTCATATCATGAAAATCATGACTAGCTTGTCATGAAAACTATGATTTACACACCATGGCCATAGTGCTCCTGAGGCCGTTTTCCTAACTTGATATGTCCAAAAATTCCTACGATGAGACATTTCTGCATGAGCAACATAAATGACAGATGATAATATGAAAATCATGACCTGCATGTCATGTACAACATGATTTACATGCCATGCTCATGGCGCGTTGACGGCCGTTTCGCTAGCTTGATATACACCAAATTTGGTATTGCGTGATGTGACTGTATGACGAACATAAATGCCAAGTGGTAATATGAAAATCATGACATGTCATGTGCAACATGATTTGCATGTCACGCTCATGACATTGTCGTGGCCGTCTCGCTAGCTTGATATACAACAAACTTCGTATTGAGGGACGTGACTGTATGACGAGCATAAATGACAAGTGGTAATATGGAAACCATGACATGTCATGTGCAACATGACTTGCATGCCACACTCATGGTACTCCCGTGGCCGTTTCGCTAGCTTGATATACACCAAATTTGGTATTCAGCGACGTGATTGTATGGCGAGGATAAATGCCAAGGGTAATATGCAAATCATGACATGTCATGTGCAACATGACTTGCATGCCACATGACACTATCGGGGCCTTCGCTAGCTTGATATACACCAAATTTTTAAGGCGAAAGCTTTTAATGTCTCATGCTAATGTCCGTCCGTCCGGTCGTCCGTCCAGCCGCGCCCCACTGTGCCAGGTGGGCGCCGGGGCGCGCAAACGGACGCCGGTCGCGTGGGACTCTAGAGCGCTCGCGCTTTGCTAGCATAGCGTCACTGTGCCTAGCGTCTCTATGCCCAGCGCATCTAATCATGCAAGGAGGGAGACGCGCGCATCACGTTCCATTCTTACCGACCCCGTCTCAGTGGGCACAGGCGTTCGAGGAACACACTTTGGAATTGACAAAGTGTCCGTCAATTTAAACGCTGGAACGCGGATGGCGTCTGCACGATGCGTAAAGCGCGAGAATACGAACGCATGCGAAACGGAGGCAGATTGGTCTCGCGTCTCGCTGCGATTCGAGGTGTTAAGCTAACATAAGCGGCAGGTGGTAACATGAAAATCTTGTCATGCATGTCATCTACAATGCCATTTACATGCCACGCTCATGGTGCGCTTGCGTCCAGTTTGCTAGCTTGATATACATCAAAATTGGTATTGCGGGATATGACGATATATCGAACATAAGTGGCAGGTGGTAACATGAAAATCTTGGCATGCATGTCATCTACAATGCCATTTACATGCCACGCTCCTGGTGCGCTTGCGTCCTGTTCGCTAGCTTGATATATACCAAAATTTGTATTGCGCGACGTGACTGTATGACGAACACAAATGACAGGTCCTAACATGTAAATAATGACATGCATATTGTCACGTGGTCGTGACGTCGACGAAGGCAACAGTCGGCGAGTTAAAGAAGAAACTCTTTATTTTGGCCGAACTTGTGGCCGGGAAACTGAAGGTCAATACACGCTGGCACTGAGAGCGGCTAACAGAGCGTTGGCCGTCGATAATCTGGTCATCGTTGGGACGCACCGTCTTTTATACAGCGCGCGTCGAACTTTCTAGCCTTATCACTGTTGGTCGTGCAAGCTCTAAAATAAGCTGGTCGGTTCGCGTCCGACATGCAATCTTAACAAGACGATCTACTATAATCGCGAAGGTTCTCGAACACTAAGGCGTGGTCTGCGCCGAGCGTTACTGACAGTCTTTGTGGGCGAAAAGCGAATACAGTAAACGCGAGAATAAGAAACACGCGTGGCAATATTATGTACAGCATGATATGCTCCTTGCTGGCTGCTTCGCATCACATCGATTCCCACAGTGCGTGGGATCTGCCGGTTTTTTTTTTTGTTATGATTTTTAACTTTGAGGTGGCTAGCTGTTCTTCAGTTGTTAGATTGTGGTTTCACGCATGCGTTTCCATGTTTCTGTTGCTTTTTGGTGTAAGATAAAACCTGGCCATCTTCTGTGAATAAACTTTAGTTTGAAGTGAGCGTTCGTCCTGTTAAGTGCTTCTCGTGTATCTTGTCTGTGTTGAGCTCCTAACTACCATCATGTAAAGGCGTGTTCAAAGGAAAATGGGTGCTACAATACTGATACTACAAAACAAGTTTATAGTTTCTGTGAAAACTTACTCGTGTCACCAAATATTGCTGGCCAACTGTCCGTTAACGTTGCAAATGTACTTTCATAACAATTTAATGAAATAATGCATGTGTAATGCCATACTCATCAATGGCGTGGCCAGCGGGAGGGGGGGGACCCCTTGAAATTTTTCGAATTTGCATGTGTACATACACGCACACATACAAGCACACGCATGAACATACAAGGTGTTTTTTTTCTTTTCTTTTTTTTACCTAAGACAGATTTTGGTGAAAATTCTATGACAGTTAGGCTCCTGCCGTTTTCGCACATGAACTATATATCCAGGTGGAAATACTTTCCCGCAGCTAAAAAGACATTGACTCGACTAATTAACAAAAACTCGTTATTGAACTTTTTGATTATTGAGTTTAGTGCAGTATTTTATACAGTCGAATCCACTTATAACGATACCGGTTTTAACAATATCGGTCATAACAATGAGAAGCTGCTGCACCGTCAACTTTTGCATGTTTTCTAGGATGAAATAACCCGCTTACAGCAATACCCGCATGCCGCATTATCGGTTATAACAATGAATTCTAGCTGTTGGGTGTCCATGCCGGAAGGTAATGGAACACGAAATCCTTCAAAAGAAAGAGCAAAACGAGAAATTTAAGCTACTGAACCCCCGCCCACAACCCTCACGTCCCTCAGCGCCCCTTCGGAATTGCGGTATGCTTGACCGCACAGCGTTGTATTACTGCGGCAAAGCTGACTTTCTAAATGCGCTTCAGCGCGGAGTTGGCAGTGGCTTCTGTTAATGCACTTTTGGACATTCAATTTGATTACAAAGTTGAAACTTGGAAGAGTTCAGCGTCCAAAACTTCAGACGTTGTCATACATTGGCTCTTTAGGCTTGTGGCGGTCTCGTGAAAGCGTCCGAATTTTCAAGCATGCCCGAAAAATCAGCAGCCTTGTCATCCTTATCACCGTAGGCGTGCGCAGGGTTCCCCTTCAGGAGGGGACGAAGGTTCCTTGCAGCGCCCCCCCCCTATTAAGTCAATGTATGGGTCAAATTTCGCCCCCCCCCCACTGCCCCCCCTCGTGCGCACGCCTATGCTTATCACAGATGTCTGTTGGCATATCCCATCCGATATTACAGTTTTCTCACAACAGCCTGCCGTCCTTCTATTTTGCTTTTTCTCGTGCAACCCGTTTATAGCAATTATCAGGTTATAACAATGGAATTTTCATGGCACTTGGGCCATTGTTATAATTGGGTTCGACGGTAATAGAAAGTTCTAGTGCATGATACTTTAGGGCATAGTCATTTTTCAGAAATCGCCAAAGTCGCACGTAGTTCGAAATATTCATTGAATTTCAAAGGCGATTTTCAAAGGCAAAAAATTGAATTTCAAGGCGAAATCGAAACGGATCGCCGTCCAGCGCGCACAAAGCGTGGCGGAACAGCGTAACTACACGTGACAGGGAAGTGACGAAATTTGAATGGAGGCACACCGATGCACAGTCTGGACAGAGAAACCACCAAGCATTGTGAAATACACAAGTAGACAGCTTAATATTTGCGTGCGACGGGTCGTGCTTTTCTCTATCTACAAAGAGGCGCGAAGACCTAATTCGCCTGTCTATAAGAAGAATCACCGAAGTGGCTATACTACCCAGAAAAAGAAATAGTTGATATTGCGGTTTTCATCTGCACAGTTCGAAAGAAACGGATAAACACTAAACACTACACGCAGAAGTAAGGCGATGAGCAGGCACACGCAAGTGAGATGACGTGCAGCTTTTCACGAAAAGATACGGCCGCGGCGCTCCTCCGTTCAAAGGTCGTCACTCTCTTGTCTAGGGTAGTTCCGGGCTGGCGTAACAGAACGGTCGCACTTCGTGCGCGTCGGGCCCGATCAGTTTCGATTTTGCCTGTGAAATTCGATAACGAATGTCTCGAACTAGGCGCAACATTTGTGGCTTCTAAACAATTGGTATGGCTTAAATTGGCACGGAGCGCAACTTAGTAATATTATGACGTCTTGGTTGAAACGACGTTTATTAGACGCGAAGGCCTCGAAAGCGAACGAGCAGAGCGCGCACACACTCGATGATGATGATGATGACACGGTGACGATGAGTACAGAGAGACAAACGGATGATGATGATTATGATAATGCACATGTGAGGATGAAGTACATAACAAATGCCCACACTAATTCCCCCCACGTGGAAGCGGACATCCTGGCCGCCGCAAGTCAAAGTGACGAGGAACGTCGCGTGAAGGGTTTCATGCGAGATACGTGCACAATCTCGGTACTGCGGCAACGGCGGTCTGTTGAGACGACAAGTGGGGTCACCCGATAATTAACAGGGGAAGTTTGTTCCAAAACTATGTATGGCCCGATGAAGCGTCGTTGAAACTTGTCACAGAGACCAGGGGTTCGAATAGGTGTCAAAAAGAGCACTTCGTCACCAGGTCGGAAAGATACAACGCGATGGGATGCGTCATAAATGATCTTCCGCTCTTGTTGTCTAGCTTCTGTGTTGATGCGAGCATGATGGCGAGACTGGGCCAGTCAAGAAATGTATTCTTCGCTGGAAGACTGAGATGAGTTAACATTGCTGTTAAAGAAGGAAACGTCGAGAGAGGTCGTAGGGGGGACGTCCGTAAACGAGGTAGAACGGCGAGTAGCCGGTTGTGCGCTGAACCGCCGTGTTGTAGGCGAAGGTGAGGAATGGTAGAAGGGTATCCCAGATTTTGTGGTCTGGTTGGACGTACACGGCTATCATGTCAGCAAGAGTACGATGAATTCTCTCGGTAAGACCGTTGGTCTGAGGGTGGTAGCTTGAAGCGGTCTTGTGAGTAGTTCCAGAAGCGCGCAGTACCTCATTTACCATTTGTGACAGGAACACCCTTCCACGGTCACTAAGCAGTACACGAGGAACCCCATGACGCAGAATAATGGTGTGAAGAACGAAGTTGGCAACTTGCGCAGCTGAGCCAGTAATCACAGAGGTTGTCTAAGCGTAGCGCGTCAAGTGGTCTACGGCGGTTACTATCAATCGTTTGCCAGTAGGTGTGACGGGAAGAGGCTCGTAAAGGTCGACACCTACAACTTCAAATGGCATTGTGGGGCACGGAATTGGCCGCAGAGGTCCGGCAGGTGCAGATGTCGGGAGTTTACGACTCTGGCCGGGAAGCAGGAACCGACGTACCGCGCTACGCTAGTAGAAAAGGCCAGGCCAGTAGAAACGAGATCGGATGTGGTCAAGAGTTTTTTTGAAAACCAAGATGGCCAGCAGTCAAGTCATCGTGGAAGGCTTCAAGCTCATGAAGTCGAAGAGAGCGTGGTGGCACAGGAACCCAGCGTTGACCGTCAGGATGGTAAATGTGGCGGTAGAGAGCGCCATTTTCCAGCTGGAGTTGACGACGAAGTCGCGCGTTAGGTGGATGGGAAGCTCCCGAAAGGCGGTCCATAATACGCCTGCAGTATGGATCGGACAGCTGGCGGAAGGTAAATGTTGGCTCGTCGTCTGAAAACAGTTGGCCTATTGAGGCGAGCGTAGGAACTGAGGTAGAAGTGACGGCCGAGCTCTCGCCAACGCTGAGCTGGATAGTAGGAAGCGGACAGCGAGAAAGAGCGTCGGCGTCTTGATGTTTTCTCCCAGACTTGTAAATTATGTCAAAGTCATACTCCTGCAGGCGTAGTAGTCCGCAGCGATTGTGAAGTGACGGCCGTGGAGATAGGGACTGAACTTCTGCACCGACCAAACCACAGCCAAACACTCCTGCTCAGTTATCGAGTAGTTCTTCTCGGCTACGGTGAGCACGCGACTGGCGTATGCAACAACTCTATCTAGCGAAGAGTTGTCGGGTTGCAGGAGAACGGCTCCTATACCGCGGCCGTTAGCGTCTGCATGTAGGATAGTCGGTGCGGTTTCGTCAAAATGGCAGAGTACAGGTTCGGACGTGAGGGCGCCCTTTAACAGGTCGAATGCCTTTTGACATTCTTCAGACCACAGAAAGGGGACGTAGGAAGAAAGAAGCTGGTGTAGTGGGGCATATTGAGGCGAAGTTCTGGATATTCGGTGCGGTTTCGTCAAAATGGCAGAGTACAGGTTCGGACGTGAGGGCGCCCTTTAACAGGTCGAATGCCTTTTGACATTCTTCAGACCACAGAAAGGGGACGTAGGAAGAAAGAAGCTGGTGTAGTGGGGCATATTGAGGCGAAGTTCTGGATAAACCGACGAAATTAGGAGGCGAGGCCAAGGAAACTCCGCTACTCCTTCGGTCTTTCGGGGTGCGGAAAGCGAAGGACGGCAGCAATCTTGTCAGGGTCTGGCCGAATTCCATCTTTGCTAACGACGTGTCCCAAGACCTTGATAGATTTGCTGGCGAAACAGCATTTCTTGGTGTTCAGTTGGAGACGAGCGCCGGCATGGCACGCCAAAACTTCATCCAAGCGTTGTAAGTGCTGAGAAAACGTTGACGAAAAGATAACAATGTCGTCCAGGTAGCAAAGGCAAGTTTTCCATTTCAGGCCTCGCAGCACGGTGTCAATCATGCGCTCAAAAGTCGCGGGTGCGTTGCACAGCCCGAAAGGCATCACGTTGAATTCGTATAGCCCGTCGGGGGGTTGCGAACGCTATTTTCTCTTTATCGTTTTCATGCATGGGAATTTGCCAGTACCCTGAACGCAAGTCGAGGCTCGAAAAGTATTGCGCGCCTTGTAGGGAATCAAGGGCGTCGTCAATGCGTGGCATTGGGTACACGTCCTTGCGAGTGATCTTATTGAGGGCCCGGTAGTCCACGCAAAAGCGCACAGAGCCATCCTTTTTACGGACCAAAAGAACAGGAGACGACCAAGGGCTAGATGAAGGGTGGATTACCTCCCGTTTGAGCATGTCGGCAACGTTTTGTTCTATAATTTTTCTCTCAGCTAGAGATACGCGATAGGGCCGGCGGTGTACAATAGACGTCCCATCTGTCTGAATTCGATGCGCTGTAGTGGTAGCGCGGCCCAACGTAGACGAGCAAACATTGAAAGAACTTGCGTGTTTCTGTAACAATGCAAGCAGCTCCTGCGTCTGTGAAGCTGTCAAGTCGTTGCTGATGGCGGCGGTAAAGGCGGAGGAAGAATCATGCTCACCGATGGAAAGATCTTTGGATGCGACGGCTTGAAGTGGCATGACGAATGCAGGCTCGTGGTCGGCAACGCGGGCCACCGTAGTGCTCTTTGGCAGTAGAATCTTGTCTGATGTAGAATTTACGGCGGTGACGAGTGCAGATCCATTGCGAAAACGAACTACACCGGACGGAAGAACTATGCCTTTACGAGCGCAAAGAGGTGACGGGGTGACAAATACGTCGCCGTGGTAGATGTCGCTGGACGTAATGGTGACAATTGGCTCTTGTAGTGGTGGCAGTTCGGTGTCTTCCGCAGCGATCAGACGAAGTGGCTTCTGGGTGTCGTCGTCGAGCATGTACTTGGTGTCAGTGAGGTGGATGACGCGTTGTACACAACAAATTGATGCGGAAGCAGATGACAGAAAATCCCACCCTAAAATTAGTCGGTGAGAGCAGCGGGACAGGACAGCAAACTGGATATGATGGCGGATGCCGTCGATAAAAACACGGGCAGTGCAAAACGCGGATGGACGAATGGTGTTCCCCTGGGCAGCAACTAATGTCGGTCCATCGTAAGGAGTCATCACTTTCTTCAGACGTTGGCACAAATCAGCACGTGTAACAGAAAATGTCGCACCCGTGTCCACCAAAGCATCTACATACACTCCTTCCACTACTACAAAAATCATGTTGCACGGGCCTGATGGAGGAATTTCAGCCCTGATTTGGAATGCGGTTTTTCCTCCAAAACCTGCATCACTTAGTTTTCCGAATGATTATCAGTGGCGAATGAGGCGGGCCGAAGTGGAGAAGAGGAGCTGCGAAAGGGCGAAGGTGAGCGGCGTCTGGCGGATAGGCTGTTCCGTGGTGCTTCCGATGCGGGCGGAGATGGAGACCGGTGCGGAGGCGACAAATAACGCTGACCTTGATAAGAGGCCGTGGTGGAAAAATCCCGTTCACGCATGTCGTAACGACGACGCTTGTCTTGCTGGCGCTTTCGGCAGAAACGAGATATGTGGCCACGATACCCGCAGTAATAGCAGACAGGGCGCGACGAGTGCCAGGGTTGCGAGTAGAAGGCGTTCGGAGCACCTGAAGATAGGGCGGTCAGGTGGGCCGATGATGGGTCAGGCGGCATCGAACGGAAGGCGACCGGGGGCGCGGCAGCAACCGGCGCGTATGACGGTAGCGGCAACGTCGCGTTTACGTCGCTGGAAGTCGCGGCAGCAACTTGAGCGTAGGTTGGTATGGGCCTAGAAGCAGCTGGCTGTACGTGCGCAGGGCCGGTCAGGGATGTGAGTTCCTCCCTGATGATGTCACGCAAGGCCGCTCCAGAAGACTGTGTAGGACACGCTGAAGGAGGTGTGAAGCCCATCGACTGGAGCTCTTCACGTATGATATCCCGTATGAGGTCACGGAGATGTCTTTGAGACGTATAGTGGTGTTCGCCAATGTCTGGTTGGAGGCGAACCGAGTCCAGTGCATCGAGGCGCTGACATGTCGTGACGACGTCAGCGATGGTAGCCGGGTTCTGTGCAGCCAGGGCATTAAAGGCAACAGCTTCTATACCTTTCAAAATGTGGAGTACTTTGTCCGATTCTGGCATCGACGAATTGACACGCCGGCATAGCGCGAGAACATCCTCAATGTGCGATGTGTATGACTCGCCGGGATATTCTTGGCGAGTATCGAGGGTCCTCTTCGCGACGGCGGACCGAATGGCCGGTGTGCCAAAAACATGTCGGAGCTGCTGCTGGAAGGTTGCCCAGTCGGGTAAGTCAATGACGTGGTTGAAATACCATGCCTTCGCGACGCCGGTTAGATAGAAAGGGACGTAACGCAGTTTGGCGGCCTCGTCTCACCGATTAGCGGCACTCACGTGGTCGTAGTCATCGAGCCAGTCCTGGACGTCTTCTCCACGAAGACCATCAAAGAGCAGGGGCTCACGCTGGTGTCCGAGTATAAAAACAGGAGGCGCAGCTTGCGGCGGCAGAGTGAAGATGGCATCAGCGCCGGCAGGCTCGTTCTGCGACATGCTGCCGAACAGTGGGCGCAAGCGGCGGCCTGAACGAAGCTCCAGGGGCTGGAACGGGCTGGGAGAGGACCGAGGACCGAAAATCCACCTCCACCACGTATGACGTCTTCGTTGAAACGATGTTTATTAGACGCAAGGCCTCGAAAGCGAACGAGCAGAGCGCGCACACAACCAATGATGATGATTATGATTATGATAATGCACATGTGAGGAAGAAGTGCATAACAAATGCCCACAATATAAACAACTGCGCTCAAGTCAATAATTAAAGAGATAATTAACGAGTTTTTCTTAATTAGTCGGGACAGTATCATCTTAAATACGGCAAAGTATTCCAGCATCGACATTGTTGCAACTTCCGAAGAAGAAGAAGTTGCTGCGTTCACGCGCGGCGCAATGCCACGAGACACGTTCAGCTTTGCCCGTTTGACCATCAGGTCGAGCATGAGTTTTCTAACGCATGAATACCTTTAATTTCTTTACCGAAGGCGTTTGTCTCTTCAAAGTGGTGCCGAAACCCGCCGGGAGCCATCGAACGACGGCATCCACAGCAACCGAGGGCAGACAAGCGTCTGATTACCATCTCGACCAGCCAATCGTCCAGGCTGCAACGTCTCAACCGACCGCCGTCATGGACTCGCTTGAAGGCAAGCGCAAAGCTCATCGCACCCTTTTAACGAAGCTGGTAAATGAAATCGAGGCGGCTATTTCAAATGACGGTGCAAACTTGCATGATCTTCAGGTACTCGCAGACCGATTGGAAGGTATCACCGGCGAGCTGAAATCCATTGATCGGGAGATAGAGCCGTATTTAACGGGCCCCGACAGTGAGCAAGAATTCCTTCGTGCTGCCGAGTACATAGACAAGGCTGTTACTTAATCGTCAAAACTGAAGTACCGGATTCTGCAGTTGCAGCCATCGGCAGAACCTGCACCGCCAAACCTAAACCTTACCGCAGCGGATACAACGACTTCTAGTCACAGCATAAGGCTTCCGCGCCTGGAACTTTTGAAGTTTAACGGAACGCCTCGCAACTGGCCTCCATTTTGGGAACAGTTTCAAACCGTAGTCCACGAGAACCCGACTTTGACGGATGTAGACAAGTTTGCCTATTTGAGATCAGCGCTGACAGGCCCCGCCGCTGCTGCTATCGCCGTACTGCCTGCAAGTGCGATGTGTTATCAAGATGCACGGGCCATCCTCATTGCTCGATTCGCTAAGGAAGAC